>ML246511.1:0-18811 GCA_005239495.1 Nicotiana undulata
CTAAGTTTGATCTAAGGGGTTTTGGAGAGTGATTCTTGGTTTGAATGATGTTGTTAGTGTTCTAGGAGCTCGAGCGAGCCCGTCATGTGATTTGGCACTCGTTGGTATAATTTGTCGAGGGCTCGGGTGGGCCCAGGGGTCTCCCGGACCCCGATCGGGGTCAAAAACCAGCAAAACTCATAGCTGGTGGGAATGTACTGGTGTGACCGCACCTGCGGTCCATGAGCCGCAGGCGCGAGGTTCGCACCAACCGAAATGCCTTCGCAGGTGCGGCTCCAGCCGCAGGGGCTATCCCCTTCCCGTAGGCGCGGCTCCGTAGGCGCGACTTTCCCCAGGGGCCCAGGCCATCGCAGGTGCGGGCAATTTCCCGCAGGTGCGAGTCCGCACCTGCGATCCAGAGTCCGCGGGTGCGAGAAATCCCCCAGTGCCCAGGCCTTTTTCCGCAGGCGCGACCCAATATTCCGCAGGTGCGAGTCCGCACCTGCGATCCAAAAGTCGCAGGTGCAGAAACTGCTGGGCAGTCCTATTAAAAGCCCAAGTCGTGATTTCTTTCCGAAAAATCATATTTACTCCATTGTTGACGACCCCAAGATCTCCAAAACGGGTATTTCAGCCTAGAAACTCAGGTAAGTGATTCCGTAACCCTCTGCATGTCAATTTCTTCCGTCCTTTGAGAATTTCCTCTTCCTAATTCATTGAAATTCAAAAGAAATTGTTGGGGAGAATAGAGGGTTTTGATGAATATGTGAATTCTGATTTTTGGGCCATGGACGGATGATTAATTGAGTCAATCTTGATCCTTAGGCGCGTATAGCGTGTTTCTTCAAGAGATATATTTTTCCGGACGCCGAGGCTCGGAGTTGAATTTCCAAAGTACGTCAAGAATACGTTTTTGAGGAAATATTTGATAAATCCTCCTCAAATCTTCCTAAATTGATATANCTTGATTGGTCCGTTTGCCGGAGGAGCACTTGTCCAGGTGAGTCTCCTTTCCAAACTTTATAAGGGGGAAATGCCCCCTAGGCTCTTTGTTGCTAATTGTGTTTGTTGAGGGGGCTACGTACGCACCACGTGACGAGAGTCCGTGCGTGGCATCTATACTGTATGTTGGGTAGCCGTAGGACCCACGAGCATGTTCTAATTGTTGTTTGATATTATCTGATGTTTTGTACAAGTTATTACTGATATTTGATGAAATAGAGCAATGATAGCTGCGCATTTAATGTACATAATTTTCAGATAAGAATTTTGAACTCCATCAATTGAGTAATTGTGTTACTCTTGATATAATTGATACAGATCAAAGAGTAAATGAGATAATGAGTCGTTGAGCTAAATGAAAGTGGTTAAAATTCCTTCTTATACTTGAATAATGAAATAAGTCTTGATAATGAGCTGTTGAGCTAAATGAAGGTGGTTAAAATTTCCTTCTTGTACTTGAATTGTTCCAGTCATGGTAATATTGTGAGCAAAGAGGATAATATGATAAACATCCTAACTTTGGCTATCAAGTGAGATGTGAGTATCCGATCCCGTTGAGTGTGGGCGAGTCGGTACCACAGTGGCTAAATATACCCATATATATATGCATTCATGCCGTCATATATACGCATTCATGCATTCACGACCCCCGAGTCACAGGTATGATTCGTGATCGGGGAGAACTTATATTTTCATTGCCCCTCAGTCACATGTTTGATTCGTGATCAGGGAAGAATTTCACTTATATTTTTACCAGCCCCTGAGTCACAAGTTTGATTCGTGATCAAGGAGGAATTACACTTATATTTTACTAGCCCCTGAGTCACAGGTTTGATACGTGATCAGGGAGAGATCAGACCTATTTTACTAGCCCCTGAGTCACAGGTTTGATTCGTGATCAGGGAGAATTATACTACTAATTTCATTGGCCCCCGAGTCACAGGTATGATTCGTGATCGGGGAGAACTTATATTTTCTTTGGCCCCCGAGTCACAGGCATGATTCGTGATCGGGGAGAGTTTTACTTTGCATCATTGGCCCCGAGTCACAGGTATGATTCGTGATCGGGAGATTATATATATACGTCATTGGCCCCTGAGTCGCATGAATGATTCGCGAGCAGGGAGAGATATTTGCCCACGAGTCGCATGGATGATTCGCGATCGTGGAGATTTTATCGAGTCAGCGCACGAGTCGCAGGTATGATTCGCGAGCGTGTGGAGCTTTATGACCGAGTCAGTCCTTATGACCCACCCTTATGACTTCGGCTGATAGTCTTGTCCGTGTCGGTTATATACGTATATATATACATACATAATAATTGCATTGAGTTGGGGTCGTACGATGGTGTGTTGAGAAACGGTACTGAGTACTGGGAAGTGAACAATTGAGATAATAAGATAAGACATTTCCGATAATGAGAAAGGAAACAAGTGATACCTATGATCAATTTACAAAGAAAGATCATGTTTAAGATCAGTTATATGTTTGTTGATTACATGTCCTTACTTGATGTATTTTCTCACATGATTTACTGCTCAGCATGTACCTTATTTATTTATTTATTTATTTATGTACTTGACCTTAGTTAGTATGTATTCTACCTCTCGTCACTACTCTTTACGAGTTTAGACGGGATACTCACTGGGTACATATTTGTTTATATGTACTCATGCTGCACTTTCTTTCTTTTTTCTGCACTTGACTGTGCAGGTATTGAGGCTGGTTCGTCTGTTTGCCCGTCAGCTGATAGATACTGATCGCGGTGTCACTCCATACAGTGAGCTGTCTTCTTGGCGTCATCCTGACAGCACCTCTGGAGCCTTCTAGTTTTATTTTTCTCAGTCTTTTGTTCCAGACTGCGGCTTGTATATTTTTGTATATGTATTTTCAGTTCTTGTATATATGTAGCCGCCCGTTGACACTGTGACACTAGTCCTGGCACACACTTGTTGTAGTTATGTTTGTAATTTGGGGTTGTATATATTGGGCCTAGATGTGGCTCAGCTTGTTTCTACGGCCTTACCCCATACCGTTGATTATATTCCGCACTTTTATTGTTATAGTTGTACGTTGGCTTGCCTAACCTCGCCGTTAGGTGCCATCACGACCTGGACCGGTTTTGGGTCGTGACAGTATCTTATTCACAATACAACGATATCGACATCTAGAAAGACGGTTGATAAGGGATTGAATATGGTTGTGGAAGAACTGAGTCAGAGGAACTCGATTTTGCATGAGGTTTATGATGAGTAAATGTAAGGTCTCCAGCAGAACATGCGGATACTAAGACGTGCAAGCTTCTTGATAAGGATACCTAAGGCAAGAATATCTATCCACTCTAATAGTAAAAAAATGAATAAGAGATTCAGAAGCTAGATACAAGTTTCAACAAGTAAAATAAGCAAGGAGAAGAAGGGCACGAGGCACCCAATTAATGAATATTATCAGTATTTGCAACTCATGTAGAGAAATATAAGCATTTTGAGTAACCGTCAACGGCAACCGAGCTATGTACAATTGGCCACACCCCTATCAGTTATGCCCTATGGGAGTTAACATATATGATTTAAGAGAAGGGCGGGTTATCAGGATCCCGTTGGGGTTAGAGTGACCCAAAATGATGGATGGATTGTTTGCGTTAGTTGACATTTCCGAGGGATATTGCAAATGTGCTAATGGATCTTATTGTGAGACACCCAGATGGTGCACTCTAGGATAGTAGAGCTAGATATGAATAATAGAATATTCAAATACTAGCACTGGAATCTTGGAAGGAATAAATATTATCTTAGTACGGCTCCGTCCCTACTAGAACGAAAATGTTGGGCAACCTGAAGAGCCAATGAATGAAGCAAGGGGAGCTAAAAACAAAATAATGTCTTGTTGAAGTTTTCAAAAGAAAGTGATAGACAAAAATATTAGCAGGGAAATAAGAAAAGAGATAATGATGCATTATGAGTAAGATGTGATACATGGATGACAACGATAGATAAAACAAATGACAGTATTGCAGAGTGAGCGAAGAGGGGAAATGTGACATGCCTTGATACAACAAAAGAGTATAGGCCATAAAGCCATATCCTCATTTCAAAAAATAAGTTTGTGACTCTAACACGATTACCAAGAGGAAAATTTAGACACCAGAGTAATAGAAATCAGTATGGGCTGGTGAATACGATAAAGTAAACATGAATTAGAGATTGGATGATTTGATAATTGTCGACATCATGAGAATTTCATATTGCGTTCCAACAATAATAGAATGGATAACAGAAGAATAACCTTTAAAGTTTATTCAGGAAGACGCTTCCCTAAAGCAAGCAATGTGAGCAAAGTTAAGCTCAAGGGACTATGTGTGCCAGTTACACTAAGTGTCACTCTCGCGAGTAAGAAATTTTGTTCTCCTTGGTGCAGAAGGATTACCACAAGGAGAGTAAGGATCATCAATAATGTGCAAAGACACCAAAGATGAAAAGGTAAAACATCTATAGGTAGATTGTTGTAGTTATAAATATTAGTACTCCCCTAAACGGGGGAATATGGAGATATGTGGAATGAAATCATAATTAAGTGGCTCTAGTAATCATGGAATGGTAAAGGAAGAATGCGATAAAAAATAAAAAACGAATGAGATTACACTTATTCAACTCCTACGTATATGCTATGATTCCAGAACATTAATCAAGCATGACGCCAAAGAGAGGAATAAGGGTTCTGGCCCGGGATGTTATTGATAAATAAAGAGCCAATGCGAGATGTATGTTAAGACAGAGGAAATAACCCAAGAAAGATTATGTGGAATATAGATATGAGAATGGGCCAACGAATAGTTAGTAATTGATTCAGGGAGAGCCTAGTTATAGCTAGACAAGAAGATACAGACAAATCAATAGATTGGCAAGATAAACATAGTGAATCCCAACATGAGGAATTCAGTCTCGCAGATATGACATCGTAACTTTGAGAAATATTAAGATAGGAGTTGGGTAGTAAAGGTACCGTATGAGTGTTACAGAGATAAAAGGGAGTGTCACTGGGAAGAAAATCAAAATATCAACTCAGAAGCAACCTTACGAGCATAAGGGCATGAAGGTAAGTAAGTAAGGATGATTACAAGTAAGAAAGAACTAAAAATTTCCGCTGGATAAACGATGTAATAAGCTTGGAGCTTTACCAAAGTCAGAGGATCCTCCCTAAGTACTACAATGAAAGACAAGCTGAGGAAATAAGGGATAAGGCTTCAACCTAAGCATAGTAACTTGAAGAAGAAATGGTCTTGGAACAACAGTCTCATAACAACATTGTATGTACTCCATAAGAAAATGGCACCTATCGTGGTTATGAACGGGAAGAAGAAAAAATTCAAAAGGTGATATTCAAGTGAAAAGGAAATTGGGAGGAAAACATACAATTAACTCAAACAACACAGAGCAGACCAATGGAAACGACAGGGCAAAAGAAACAATACCTGATCCTTGGCCTTTAAGGGTAACACAGAGATTAGGAAACTCAACAGAAGCTAAATTGACCTCCAAATGCACGGACAGGAGGATTTGCCCTCAAAATCATGAAAGTGCAGAAACAAAAGCAGTGAGGAAATGGAAATTGCTAGGATACAGCAGAAAACAAACAAATGACCACAGATTGAGTTACTTACCAGCTCGTCGGCATAGATTTGGAACAGTCGAAGCCATGCGAGCTCGAGGGCTTCGAGACACTGTCAGCGCCATTGAAGAGCAGCAAAGTAAGATAATGAAACATTTTTGTTCAACAGGGCTGGAATCGAACTGGATTAGCAAGGACATGAGAGTGATTCCTCTCAAAAAACTTGCAACAAGAAAGGAAGAAGAAGAAGCTAGGGCAAGGGAAAGAGGAAATGGGAAAGAGCGTCTGGAAATTTCGGACAAGGCAAATGAATAAGACATGGGGTTATTACCATTATAAAGGCTCATTAACTTTGGGCTGCTTTGGTAACGGGCCCAGGCAGGTCATCACAGGAAAAATTAAAATGGGTCAGTCACGAAATTGGGCTACAATTGCAACAGGCATGGGAACAAAAGTGGCTATCAGGTGTAATGCAAATAATGGAGTGGGCCTTAATACTTTGGGTTTTATTACTCCTAACTAGGCTATTGTTAGATCAATTTATTTGAGTTAGTATCTCATATAGTTATATTAATATTGGGCCTCATATACCCAATTTTAATATACTTTATGAGTTTCATTTACTAGATTCCTACTTAGTATAGGAAAACATACATTATGTGTTATTGTTGATTTATTATAAATAAAACAACTACTAGGTACTCAACCTAGTAGTAAAATTTAATTAAAAAAAAAAGATCATACAGGTTGTACGAAATTCCAATATGTGTGGGCACTAAGATAAGCCAAGTATTCATGCAATAAGCGGCAGAATGACCAGGAAAAGAAATAGCTTACGTTTAAAGAAAGCTGAGAAGGAATGAAAGGAATTATTCGATCAATGATCCTGAGTTAGTTACATTATGAACGCAATTAAGATTTCAGAATATTATCCATGCAACATATATGTTGAAAGAAAGAATTTAGTCTTGGTCATAGAAAAATGATTGAATTGTTAAAAAGATTGTATCATGGATATTACATAGCACCCATGAAAGGCTAAAGTAATAATTAAATGCCATGGGCCGCAGATCGAAAGATAGCTTAAGCCTACATAAAGGCTGATCAGAAGGAAGATGAAACTAAAGAGTTACATCAACCAAGTAAATCATGATTCTGATTATTGGCCCAGACAACTATAGAAATCGTGATTGAGAACATTGCAGGATCACTCTTAATATAAGAGAGAGACAATACAGTAGCCATATTTTATTACGGATCTACGATAAAGCCAGTTAGAAGTGTACCAGCCTCATAAGAAGTCAGTTTGAATCTCTCACCAAATCATGTAAAGAGGTGCAAGTATTATAATAGAAGTTCAAGTTGTGGATGTGAATTATACCTATGTGGAAGAGACGCCATGAAAGAGATAGAAGATTTGATGTGAGATTTTAACTTAAGTAAGGTAAAGGTGAACAACGTATGAGATACTCAAATACAGAAGGTTGTGAATAGTCCGTACTTTGGACAAAAGGCTAGAGCCGCTGGGATTCAGTATCCAGGAATGATAGAAGCAACGTCGGTGGCATATCTTCCAGCCTATGGTTTTTAGGTACCGAGAGATCTAGCCAAGAAAGTTAAGAAGAGTTAGAGACGATGTGATGTCTCGCTTGATGTTCTAGAATAACATAAGGGAATCTATGGTGCAAGCAAGTTGAAGGGAGGTTGCGAGCAGTATAACTGGATATATGTAGGTCGCAAGCTAAAGTATGATAGAGGGACAAGGTTTTAGGAAGACAAGATTAAGGACAAGTAAGGATGAGAGAGAAGGTAATGAGAAATAGAAGAGTCCTCGGGGATTAATCCTATGAAAACAAGATAGTTGATGGCTTCTCTAAGTTATAGAAAGCTCAGTATAGTCTGAATGAACTCAAAGGAATCTAAGACTAGTAGCATTTGGAAGATATGGAATGTTGCTCTGGTAGCATTATAAAGGTGTAATTGTGATAGATAAATGATGACATTTGTGACTTCGATTGAATAATGATTTGAAGAGGATTTCATGGATTGTACGGAATTAAAATATCCACGTAAGGTGAGTCACATTGGGATGATATGAAATACATTTATTGAAGCATGTTATCACCCCAAGTGGATCAGTCTCATCATTTCAGATGTTCCGCCATGAGACGTGAGCCCTAGCAGCAGTGTTACATAAAAGGTCAAGTTGTCAATGGTAGATTATATATCAATATTGAGGTGAATCAACAATGGATGGATAAGAGTTACAAAATATGAGATGAGAGTAGGTCGTCATTCTTAAGATGAACAGTAATGAAGAAACGTTAAAAGACTTAGATTTATGCATATAGGATAAGCAACAAGAGTAACCTGGAGTTTGGTCGCAAACCTCAGTGACAATAAATCAAAGTAGAGTTATGGTATAGTATGGCCTACTTAGATGTAGTAAAGCTAATGACGCCCAGAGGGACATCTTGACATAATTTTGTATATGTTCACAAAGTGAGGCCTAGAGATTGGCTAAGAATTGGAGGAAAGAGGAGGGAAGCGTCGCATAGGTGCACAAATGAAGTTAGAGTCATACATGCTGCATGATAGAAGGTAGCAACAGTTACAAGATTGGAAGGATTCCGACCACGAGTCGTGGTGAGAGAAAGAGGCCTAAGAGGGGGAATGCCCTGGCCATTGGATTTATTCACAGAATGGTTGTCTATATGGCAAGGAAAGTATTAAATTATTCGGAAGACATAAGTTATGAAAATGATAAGTGCATCAGTCAACATTCGAGGAGGAATGTTCCAAAGGGAGGAATGATGTTACGCCCTGCAGTATTACATTACGATGATGTTACGCTCCGCAGTATTATGTTACGACGATGTTACACCCTATAATTTTATACGTGAAATTTTCGTAAGTTAATTGACCTCAGTTCAAGTACAAGATTATTTGGAGATTATAAGCATTATGCTATTTCAAACAAGTGATGAATAAATACGTGTAGACGAGAGGGTAAGCAAATTGAAGAAAATGAATTTTCGTCAAAGTTTGACATTTTGGGATAAATATGGACCGAGCTAAAATACCCGGTACTTATGGACTAGTACCATATAAGGTACCACATGACCATGATAGTAAGGTGTATAAGGTGTGTTAAAAATGAGTAGTATTTTAAGTAATTTGAGATAATTCCTAATTATGTGGATAATCGGTTAATTATTGGTTAATGAGGGATTAACAAACTAATTAAGAAACTAAGTGGATAAGAATCGTGATAAGGATAAACCCCTCATGTGGCAAAAACCACCCTAACATTCATGACTCCTTAAGTCAATAGAAAAGGTGGAAAATTAAGGTACGTGGTGGCTGCCACATCCACATATAAGGTATCTCAAACATTAAGACTTTGTAAGTAAGACGGGTAAGTAATATTCTTTAAGAATGATTTTGTAATTAAGATGTTAAGTAACGTGAGTATTTAAAATGCATCTGCATATATCACATAAGCACGTAAGATCCTCAACAATTCAAAGTAACGTAAGATTTTTTAATTATAAGGGAGTATGGTGCAATCATTCTCAAGAATATCATATGAATTTTCCCCTACTCCGATCCGCCGTTACGTGTTTCGTCGCAATTGGAATGCGTTAGAAGGATGTCAAGAGAATCGGCTCAGGTATGTTAGGCTAAACATTTCCTTCATTTTGACATGATCTCATAATTACATATGTTTGATAATAAGGCATAAAGAGAAGTTCATACTCTCGAATTTATATACATTATCCTAGTCTCCTAAGTTATAGTATTCTCCCTTATCGGGACTTCATATTCAATTGAGTATTGCCTTCTTCCAATCAAGAGAGCAGAGAGTCTATATATACCATATTATAGTATTTTCACTACCATCAAGCTATAATCGATAGGTAGGCCCATATTGGGCAACCTCTGATCAGATGGTAAGTTATATATCGAGCCTACTGTGGCCGAGTGCCTATGAGCGATCCCAGCATGGACGAGATATAGAGCCTAGTATGGCTGAGCGCCTATGAACGAGCCTAAGGGAGAGCAGTTATATTATCGAGCCTTATAAAGTCGGACAACTATTTTACTTACTATATTTAGAAAGTTGAGTCAGTATCAGCATGTGATGCATCTTCAGATTATCTTTGAATCCCAGTTACTTTCAATTATTATATTATTAGTTTAGTTTCCGCTTTCAGTATATTGCCTTACATACTCTGTACATTATTTCGTACTGACGTCCCTTTTCTAGGGGCGCTGTATTTCATGCGCGCAGGTCCAAACAGATAGACAGGTAGACCTCCTCATTAGGTGTTTCCCGAGTTCAGCTTGATCGGTAAGCTCCATGCTCTTTGGAGCTGCCGGGTCTAGAGAATTATGTACATCTTGTGTATATATGTATATATGTTATGAGTAGGTCGGGGCCCTAGTTCTGATCACAATATATCTATCAGTAGACACTTGTAGACATATCCTGTCAGTTAGTGCAGTATGTTGGGCTTGTAGGACTTGTATTTATATTTTGTTGGTTTGTCAACAGTAGTAGTTATGACGGCCTTGTTGGCCCAGCGTTATATTTATGTTTAGTTTGCATTCGCAATTGTCTTCCAATGTGACCCATGTCCTATGTATGACATTATATGTTCAGAGTACCTTAGTGCAAGTTGGTACGTAAGGATAGGTGAGGCACAGGGTGCCGGTCTCGCTCCCCATGATCGGGGCATGACACGTCGGCCCGGGGGTGAATTTTAGGAATTCTTCAATTGGGGTGGTAAATCATTTTAATAGTTAGGACATGAAATTTTGAACATGTATTGATTATTTTATATAACATTTGACTAGTTTCGAGTCGTTTGGCACCGAGTTGAGGGTTTAAAGCACATTCGTAGGCCAGATAGTAAGCTTTGAGACGAGGTAAGTCTCTTTTCTAACCTCGTAAGAGGGAATTAACCTCATAGGTGAATTGAAATAATATGTGCTTCTATTTGTGGGGGACTATGTATGCACGAGGTGACGAGAGTCTGTACGTAGCTACTAATAGGCTTAAATCCGGATAGTTTAGGACCCAAATCATGTTATACTTGCGATGTTTGCACCCTACTTGTTAATTTAAGTGCTTAAATCATATTAGAACTTTGATAAAGGAATTGTAAAAGGTATAATTTCATTTACTTGAGTTTTGGACGTGTTACTTGACCGTTAATGGGAATTGGTGTTTCTTCGAATATTATCCTATTAATAATCTTTGAATCGGTTGTTTATAAAGTATTTTCTCTTCTTGTGGAGCGGGCCGAACGCCTCGGCAATAGAATAGATGCATCTATGATTTGTGCCGTTCGACCCTCGGCATTGCACACTATATATATTTATATGTTGAATCTGCCCGTTCAACCTCGACATAATTCATGTGTAATAATTCTTGGAGCCCATTGTAATTGATATTGTTTCATTTGCTTGAGATATTAATTTGTTAAATGATAGAAATTAATTGGGATTTACCATTAGTGGAAGAATTATTTATTTATTTCTTGTTATTGAGTTGTCAGCTGTATTTATATAGCCCATGCTTAATTATAATTTCGGTATATTATATTTAGCCCATAGTAAGTGTCGAAGTCGACCCCTCGTCACTAATTCTTCAAGGTAAGACTAATGTTGTTTATGTACTCATGCTACACTTCTTCACTAATCGTGCAAGATAAGAGACATGTGCATCTGGTTATCAGTCCGGCGCACATCCTTGATTTCCACGAGATGTTGTGGTGAGGTGCCTTCTGAGCCTGTTCTGCAGCACCCGAATTCATCCTTTTGCTTTTACCTTCTGTCTATTTCACTTCAGACAGTAGTGTAGTATTTGTTTTGTATATTCTAGTAGTAGCTCATACACTTGTAACACCATGTCTTGAAATTATGCTAGTAGACATATGATATTTTTGGACAATTATTTATCTCATTTTCTCTTAAAATTACTTATCTCTCATTTTATTAAATCTATACTTCCTAGTTATGCACTCATTTAAAATCAGTTATTTCAAATTTTTTAAAAGAAACAATCAAGTGGTTAGTTCCCTGTTGGCTTACCTAACGGTAATGCTGGGCGCCATCACGACCTATAGGAAAAATTGGGTTATGACAATTATAATTGTATGTAAATTATATTTAAGTTGAGTCTTGTTGTAGTTATATTTATTTTTTATTTGAATATTATTTAAAAGTTAAAAAATAGATGTATAATGTATGAATCATTGTATGAAATTTATATTTAAGTTATAAATACTTTTTTTTACATAAAGTTGTTGATATGTATTAAAATTATATTAAGAGAGTAAGTTTTGATTGGAATTTCAGATAAGAAAAAGAATACACCATATAAACAATATATAAAAATCATATACAAAATACATACAAAAGACATATTTCTTTAAAAATCGTAGGAAAGTTGTATTTAAGTTGTATAATATCGTAGTTATATTTAACTGTATAAATTTTTTAGATAAATTATAAATAAGTTTTATACTATATCATTAGTCATATAAATTTTGTTATAACTTATATGTTGTTGTAGATGTATCAAGTGTGTATCAAATTTGAATATTCTAGCATTCAACTTGTATGGTTAGATGTTTTCTATCATCACTGTCTCTATTGATTTGGTTTGGTGTTACTTTCTAGTTCAAGCTATTAAAATAGTTTTACAAGATTTTGTTCTCAATTAAGTCTTCAACTATTTAATACTGTTGTTGTTCAACATTATTAGAAATTGCTATACTACAGTTAAGGCACTATTGGAAAGGGGAGAGGAGAGAATAAAGTAAAGGGTATAATGGAATCCCATAAATTAAGGCACTAATAATATATGGAGAGAGGAGACAAAGAATAGGGAAAGAAGAGATGAGAGAAAAAGGGGAAAGGGTGTAACTAAATCCCGTAGTTTAAGGCACTAATAATGGATTCTATATAATTTGTAAGCAATCCTTGTTAAGGGAAATAATATACAAAATTTGGAGAACTTTGATAAATAAGTTTCAAATATTATTGTATAGGGTAAAATCGGTTCATATTAAATAATCGAATAATAGAGCGACACGTGGAATCAGAGACAGACGAAAAATGAGGCAAGTGGAAACCAAGACCGGGGACAGCGCTTCGGTGGGAGACTCCGAAGGGAATATTACTAACGGGGACAAACAAATATATGTCACCCGATAACATTAAATGAAGAATATTCCTCAGTATTAAATACACAATCCGTCATAGAGAATTTTGGCATTCATAGCCTGTCATTACACATTCATCAATGGCCCTCATAATTGTCATTTAATAGGGGCTTCATTGTAGGACCTTGTTCCCTAGGTGTAACTATAAATAGTGATTTCAACAACCATAGTAAGAGAGGAAAAAATTCTAACACACTTATGCTATACATTATTCTAAGCTCAATAATACTTTATTTTCAGTCTATTTATATTTTTGTTGCTATCTTCGGTAGCCTTGCTCCCAGAACCAAGCTATTTGATGTTTATCTCGATTTCAACGCTAAATCTTGCATGTTATTTAATTTTTTATCACTTTGGGATCATATCGATTCGCTTGTCTATAAACCACATTATAAATTCAAATGTATCATTTTACGGATAAACCGTTTGGCGCCACCGTGGGGCTTAGACATTTGCATAATTGAGTTGATCCTTGCATCTATTACTAATCTGTTTGATTCTTTATTTATTAGCAAAAAAATCATAATTCGTTGATAATCATAACGATGTTAATATCGTACATAACTTTGAGGCATAAGGAATCCATCTCAATACGAAGATTTGATCACTCACACCGAAACGAGGAGGACGTAGCCACGTCGGTCCATGGCGGGCAATATCCACGACATGTACGTCAGATGACTCCTAGCGATGCCAAAGACGAGCACGTTGGGGAAACGGTAAGGATCTTGAGAGAACAACAAAAGTCCATCATGGGCCATCTCTCATGGCAAGACGAGGGACAGAATTGAGGCAAGCGTTGTCGGGTGCTTCCAACAACACGAATGGAAGAGGTCTAGTTCCTCCCGGTACTCCCGTAAATCGAATAGCGCAAATGGTTGATAACCACACCTCGAGGGGTGAGGTCGGAATCAACTTTGCAGGGGGGGGGTGTGATAAGTAGGGATTTTAACCTATTATTTTCTCTCTTTTACTTGTGTTTTAAGCTAAAAATGCTTGAGGTATTCCCGCAAACTAATGAAATGTGCTTGCTTGCAAGAATTGTTCAAAATGGGCCAAAGGGATCAAAATCAACTCACAAAGGAGTCAAAAGTAGAACAAAAACCAAGGCTGGGCAAAGAGGTCTGAAGTGCGGACCACAAAAATATTGTGCGGCCACGAAAGCCATGATGCGGCCGCGATCATAATTATGCGGTTTGCAAGAGGAAGATTCAGAGAGTATGATTTTGGGATAAATGATGAGCGCGGACCGCACCAGAAATGTGCGGCCGAGCAAGTCCCTGTGCGGCCGCAAGTGAAGTTACGCAGACCGCGATGACTGAGATTCAGAGAGCTTGCAACTTGAGCAAACGAGATGATGTTTTAGACTTCAATACTACACAATATTACAAGTTAATTGTGCAGTACCCAATTTTTGAGTGCAGTCTAATAAGAAGAACCTGGTTCTTCTTAGTATACTACTTACTATTGTTTGCGGAATAATAAAGAAGTAATAGTAAAGACACATGAATTTTTACGTGGAAAACACCTGGCTCAAAAGGTGAAAAAACCACGACCTACTCCTCAGTAGGATTTGCTCAAACTCTTCACTAAAACTCTGAGCCAAAACGGACTTACAAAATAAACTCTTTTGTAATCCTAGGACTAACTCTAATCCTCTTTGTATCAACTAGCCTCTAGCTAATTTCTACAGATTTCAAGCTAACTCTAACTTGATCAATTTGTACCTATTACAATTGCTTCTAAGTAAGCTGAAAAGATACAATGTTAAAACTCCTACTACAATCAACTAGACTCAATACACAAACAATGGAACTGTTTCTTCTAGTTGAACTGTAGCCTTTGTATCGCACAACAATTCTGCTTGCAAAATATCTCTGGAATTTTTTCTTCAGATCTTGATTCACTTTAGTACTTGTGTGTCAGTTCTTTCAGCAGTAATACATTGATTATTTATAGAGTCCGTTTGTTGAGTCCATGATTCAATTTTGATCCAACTCTTCCTTGGTAAATGAGTTTGATTGTAACTCAACTTCCTTCCTCTATTTCTGTCCTAGCTGAAATCAACTTCTGTCATCTCTATCAGTTTGCAACCTTTTCGTATTAGGAGACATTCTCTTAGTTCTTTGATACTCAGCAATCACTGATATCTCCTAGACTTGTACGATTCTTGTACAAACTGCTTCATTCAGATGTGTATGCTATGATGGACCTGGTTTAACTTGTCACCTTTTGTCATTCTTCATAACCCATTCAGTGACATGGGCCAACAAATTTCCCCTTTTTGATGATGACAAACTCTGTGCTTTTATCCTGTATACACATCCAACACTTTGTATATTTTTGAGCATTAATCATCAAGAACCAGGTGTAACGACCCGGTCCGTCGTTACGCAGTACACGCATCTATTCTTTTATTTCTATCTTGTAGTAGCTCGGTTAGACTGTTCATGAAGTGTTGGGGTTGGTTGGTTCGGGTTCAGAGTGAAAATAGAGTGGATTGAGACACTTAGTCTCTAATAAGAGCTTTAGAGTTGGAAAAGTCAACTAGGAGTTGACTTACTGGTAAACGACCTCGGAATACGGATTTTATGGTTCGGATAGCTTCGTTAGGTGATTTGGGACTTAGGAGTGTGTTCAGAATATTTTTAGGCTGCCCGGTGTAGATTTAGGCTTGAATTGGCAAAGTTAGTATTTTGGCGAATTCCGGTTGATAGGCGAGATTTTGATCCGAGGGTCGGAATGGGATTCCGAGAGTTTCTGTAGCCTCGTTATGTCATTTTGGACTTACCCGCAAAATTTCAGGTCACTCAGAGATGGTTTGGTCGGGTTTTTGATCAAATGTGTGTTTCGGAAGTTTTTGGAAATCATAGGCTTGAATTGGATGAGAACTTATGGTTTTGATGTTGTTTTTGGTGTTTTTATGGCTCGACAAAGTTTGAATAACCATGTTTGGTATGTTGGTATGTTTGGTTGGGGTCGTGAGGCGCTCGGGTTTGATTTCGGGCGTTAAACGGAGAATTTGGAACTTGAAATGCAGTTGAAGCTGCTATTGCTAGTGCGATCGCACCTGCGATGCTTGGGCCGCAGGTGCGGATATCGCAGGCGCGAAAAGGACGACGCAGGTGCGAGGTTTGGTCGCTGGGGCGGAAGAAAGATCGCACCTGCGAGGCCGCAGGTGCGGGGGATGATGTTGCTGGTGCGGGTTCTGGGTTTTAAGTGAAGAACCGCTGGTGCAGTCAATATGTCGCCCCTGCGGGCCCGCTGTTGCGATAAAGAGGCCGCAGGTGCGAAAGAGGTCGCAAGGGCGGATAAAGATACGCACCTGGGATATCGCAGGCGCGAGAAAAGTATCGCGGGTGCGGGAGCTAGGAAACTTAAATGTTTTTCGCAGGTGCGGTTGAAAGGTCGCACCTGCGGAGTCGCAGGTGCGAGAAAAGCACCGCTGTTGCGGAAATGCCTGGGCAGAACCTATAAAAGGCAGCCTTCGCGAAATTTGTCTTTTTTTACCATTTTTGCACACGGGTTGGAGGTTTTGTAGGGGTTTGAAGAGGGATTTCGTTGTTTCTTCAAAGAGGTAAGTTTCTTGGACTCAAAATTCGTTATATTGGGCATTAAGAACGATTTTAGGTTGAAATCTTTGGTAAAAACAGTAGAAAAATGGTGGTTAGGGCTTGGGTTTAAGAGAAGAAGAATGGGGGAATTGGAGGACCATTTGAGGTCCGATTTTCCTGTTCTTGGTATGGTTAGACTCGTGAAAGGACAAGGAACCTAGTGTTGTGAAAATTTCTGACTTTTGAGACGTGGGTCCGAGGGCCGGGTTTTGACCGAATTCGGGATTTTTTTGGTATTTTTGCTAAATTTTGATTGGGGGATTGTTCCTTAGCACATTTTGACACTATATAATTGATTATTGATAGATTTGGAGCATTTGGAGGCCGATTCTCGAGGAAAGGGCCCGGCGGAGTAGAGTTGATCTGGTTTCGAGGTAAGTAACAGCTTCAACCTTGGAACTGAGGGGTTCAAAACCCAATGTACATGCTAATTGATGATAGTTACTATGATACACTCGCCAAGTGACGGGCATATGAGTGTTGGTTGATTTGTTGTGGCCCGGCTTATCCCCAGGCACGGTTTAACTGTTGTTCCACCATGATATCGGTACTGTGAAGGCTATTAATGCGTAGAAACTAAAAGAAACATAACAAGTATAAATGATAAGACTTCATGTCTATATGTGGAGACCGGAAAGGGTCCGTTACTGTTGTTTCTATTGCGAACTTTACTTGTGCATACTCAGTCCTGTTATTATACATGTATTCGTATTTCAGTCTCAGAAATCATTTATTTATCATGCATTGCCATTGTTTGGGCTGTTTACATAATGAGAGTGTTGTGAGGAGACTGGTAATTCTGACTGAGTATGGGCCTAGAGCCAAATGTTGAGATGATATACCCTTCGTGGGCTCGATATATATATTGCGCTTGGGCCATATCCTTGGCGGCCCCTCCGGAGTCTTTACACCCCCAGTGAGCACACAGTTATTGAGGGATGGATTTCCCTGGACATGGATATTTCCGAGATATGAGATATTGAGGGATGGATTTCCCTAAACATGGATTTGTCCGAGATATGAGATATAGAGGGATGGATTTCCCTGGCACAGATACCGTTTTTGAGATATGGAGGGATGTATTTCCTTGGTACAGATTATGGATGAGTATGATATCCCGGAGATGGATTTCTTTGAAAGGCTGAATTGGCCTTCTCCCTCGGTACTTAGTGACTGAGTCACCACGTCGTACATGTTACGGGATGGATTTCCCTGGGCCAATGGCCAATTATGTGTACTGAGAAGACCACCTGTGAGAGTTGCATGCTACATACATGGCATTTAATCGTTATTCACGAATTGTGACTAAGTTCTAGGGTCATTTACATAACAAGATTGTCACTGATATTATCGGTTATTTCTGAAACATTCATTATCCGAATTGTTATTTACGGAGGTTGAGTTCGTCACTACCTCCTCAGACTGTAGGTTGTTTTCGTTACTTACCTGCACACTGTGTGTGCAGATCCAGGTGCACCGAGATTTGGCGCGGATCGGTGATAGCAGCTTATCTCTCAGAGCCGACGAGGTAGCAGCTGGCGTTCGCTGTCCCGTCCCTCTTTTCCTTATTTTCCCTCCTGTATTAGAAATTGGAAACTTAAAACTTCAGTATTATTTCTCAGTTGTATTGATGTTAGTAGCTCATGACTGCGTGACTCCAGATCCTAGATTGATTGTTGGAGCTTATTTCTTCTGTTAGACTGTTTTAAATGATTAAAAATTTCCGTATTTCTATGAGTTGAGCCAATAATGAGTAAATTTCTCTAGTAAATGAATTGAGTATTGTTGTAGCGGTTGGCTAGCCTGGTTCCACGACAGGCGCCATCACAACCCGGAAACGGGTCGTGACAAGTTGGTATCAGAGCACTAGGTTGAATAGGTCTCACCAGTCATGAGCAGGTTTAGTAGAGTCTTGCGGATCGGTACGGAGACGTCTGTACTTATCTTCGAGAGGCTGCAGAACCCTTGGGAAAATTCATATCCTTTAATTCTGTCGTGCGACTCTGTTGATTCTTGGAACTAAACTCTCATTGTTTCATCCTCTCACAGATGGTGAGGACTCGTGCTACCGGCAGTGATGACCCGGCACCAGCNTCGAGAGGCTGCAGAACCCTTGGGAAAATTCATATCCTTTAATTCTGTCGTGCGACTCTGTTGATTCTTGGAACTAAACTCTCATTGTTTCATCCTCTCACAGATGGTGAGGACTCGTGCTACCGGCAGTGATGACCCGACACCAGCGGGACCAGTTCGAGGCCGAGGTCGTCATGGTCGAGGTCAAGCTAGGGGGAGGGGTGCAGCCCGTCTGGAATGTGGGGCAGCACCTGAGGATCCTCCCATTACTCAGGATCAGGTTCCCGCAGTCGAGGTTCC
>ML246513.1:0-16867 GCA_005239495.1 Nicotiana undulata
CGATTATCACCTGTTTTACTTACTTGTTCTCTATATATGTTACTTTGCAAACCTCAGTAGGGCTTTTACCTGACCTCGTCACTACTTGACTGTGGTTAGGCTTGGCACTTACTGGGTACCGAATGTGGAGTACTCACGCCCTTCTGCGCATGTTTTCCCCATGTGCAGATCCAGGTCCTAGTACGCGGTATCTCAGCTAGCCAGCAGCAGCAGTATCAGGAGACTCGAGGTATAATCTGCAGCGTCCGCAGATCTCCCAGTCCCCTTCCTATCTTGAAGTNTAACTGTTTATGCCGAGCGGCGTCGACTTTATTATGATTTATTTCGCTTACTATTATTTTACCTGTTTTATCTAAATTTCACTTAAGGTACAGGCTTACCTAGTCGTCTAGAGTAGGTGCCGTCACGAGACCCAGTCGGAGGGAGAATTGGGTCGTGACAACTATCTAGTATATCAAAGAAAAAGTACATTTTTCATGAAAAAGGAAATAAGAGATAATTTGGTTATAGGAATAGTTACTTTTGGGATTCAGACCTAAACTACGTGTGAATATTTTCTTGCCTGCTTTATACACTATCATCGTTATCATAGAGCCCATATTATTTTGATTACTTTCTCTTTCCTCACTTACAAGTCCACTATCTCATAAAACATTACATCAAGTAAGATAACAAAAAATAATTGCAACCCTTTTGTTGTCAAGCTTTCCCGGCGTTGCACCAAAAATATTAAAGCAGCAAAAGTAATTTCAAGTTATCTATGATTGTTTGTTAAACCAGGTTCAATTGTTCCGTACTTTTCTTATTACTTTGCATCTAAAATTAGTTATTTTTTTTATATCTTTTGTTTGTAAGTATATGTATCATCTTTTTATTTATTTATTAGAATTTTAATATGTCAACAAGAAAATATATATTCGTGTATTAAAAATGCCAAAACAAAAACGAAGAATTTCCCAAAAAGGAGCGCTTAAATTTTTTTTAGCGAACAATAAAAATCTTAAATAAAAAATTAGGGAAAATTTTATGGTAGATGGACTAATAACTTATATAGTTGAGCTAGACGATAATTGAATCCAAGAAGAAGAAGACATTGGTAAGTCACATATTTTTAAAAAAATCAGAAAATCCTAAAAGAATTGAATAATAATCCTAAAAAGTAAAAACATATATAATCCTAGTCAAGAAATCGATTATAAATAAATTACTAATAATCTTACATCTCAAAAAACTAGAAAAATAAACTTTAAATAAAAATTTACTAAATGAATTTTTTAATATCAAAAAACTTAGGGACCCTTATTGAAATTTGACTTTAGATCCCAAACACCATTGACCCGCCTCTGAATCAAGCAAAAGAACATACATATTTATGTGGAACCTGTCATGTATCAAACCATGCTAATTTTACTATGATTAATGATAAGTTCTGACAAAAACATATAGCATTTATTCACGAATTAAGTCATAAATTCTATATGAATTTAATTTTGTACATTGATAGCTATCGATAATACATACAGTATATATATTTAACGTTCGCGTGCTTTTTCATTTTTATAGTTAAGAACCTTCTACAATGGACTAATGATCTATCAAAGTTTTGGACTGAAATACGTTAAAGTACTAACTCGTAAAACTTGCATAGCGCGTCATATTTGGTCGCCTCTTCATAATTTATATTCGTTTTATTTTTTTATTTGCATCTTTACCCATTTTTTTGTTAAAAACATTTTAAAAAGTCTATTTTGTCCTTTAATAAGAGGTAGATTGCAGGACAAAACTTCAGCATGTTTTGGTATTAAGTTTTAGCATATTAATTAAATAACTTCAGTATGCATTAGAAAAAACTCATCGGAAAATTACACAGTGCAAGACAAAAACTTAAGCATGTTAGTTTGAAGTTTTAGCAAATAAACTAAAAAACTTCAGCTTGTTTAGACTGAAGTTTCGGATAAAACTCATGACAAAATTGTAGACTGCAGGACAAAATGTAACACCCCGTACATTCGGATTAGGTATGGAAATGTTAAATGGGTATTAATTTGATATATATTAGACATATGAAGTCCTATCGGGATGAGTATGAGTGAAAATAGTTGTTTCAAAATCAAGATGGAAAGTGAGGTGCATAAGATTCGACAAAATCGACTAAGTTTACAGAAGGCCCGTCTTCCAGCAGGGTTTGGTGAAAATGTGTAAGGAATTTGGGAAAACTCAAAACATGAAAGTTGTAGTCCTTTGAAATAGATTTTCAACGATAAATTGTGGAGCCCAAACGGATCTCTGTGCAAAAGGTTATGTGCGTTTTACAGAACAGTGCGCATCCACCGCCCCCCGGACCGCGACCGCTGTTATGCGGCAGTGTTCCTACCATTTACCGCGGTCAGGCCTACAGCTGCGCGGGGGCAGACTTGGGGAGTCATTTTTAAGCCCTATTTCGTCCCCCACATCCCCAAAACATAAAAACTTGCTCTAGAAAGGGGAGCTCTCAAAAACCTAACTCCTTAAGGGTCCCTCTACCACCCAAGGTAAGTTCTAATGGTGATTATAAGTTAATTTTAATTTCCCAACATCTTATTAACATGGGTAAACCCTCCATATCATTAGATATTTTATTGGGACATCATTGTGGAGAGAAGGAACCCTAGAACTCGAATTTAAGGGGATTGAACTTCAAAGAGGTAATGTCTTCACCCTCTAATTGATTCTAGCATTGGTTTAATGATTATAGACCCTAGTTCATGAGATATGAGTTGAAGGGTTTGATAGAAAAGCATGAACGGTTATAGATTTGGTGTGTTGATTATTGGTTAAGGGTGTTGTTTACCTTATGAGTGATAAAGGATAATGTTGATTATAACCATTTGACACTTTAGAATTTATCTAGGAGCAATGAAATGAGTTATTGGGTGTAGAGACACCATTAATAAGGACTGTGAAGCTTTATGCCACCAAATGTTTGATAAAATTCCTAAGGGACCAAAACATGAGTATTATTGCTAATATGAAATCACTTTGACTTTTATTGATATAGATTAAAGTTGAAAAGGTTGGCAAACGTTATATTACGCTCAAGAGCAGGAAGTTAAGGTATGTGAGACTAACTCTCTGTTTGGGAATGTTAATGATTCTCCCTACACTACGTTTCTTTTACGACGTTACTAATTGCCTCAGAAACATAGTTAAGCCTAGTTCCTTGAATAGTTGCAGAACTTCTTCTCTAGCTTCATAACTCGTTCATGACTTTCATTCTGGACATTGTGAAATCAATGCGTAATCAATATAGACTTGGGTTTGATGCCTATGAGTCTCAGTCTAGATTACTCAGTATGTCATAAACAATTGAAGTTTCAATTTTCATAATCAGTTCATGAATACATGTCTCAGTCTAGCTTTATTCAACATTCAAGTATCATGTAACTCAATATGGTTCAATATTTTAGCATCATGTATTTCAGTATGATTCTCAGTTCCTGAATGTTGAACACATGTATTTGGGCCTGAGGCCGCAGTTTATGCTTTATGCATCTTTGGTCCTGAGGCCGCAGTTTATGCTTTATGCATCTTTGGACCTGAGGTCGCAGTTATGTATACGTATACTTGGGCCTGAGGCCGCAGTTTATGCTTTATGCTTCTTTGGGCCTGAGGCCGCAGTTTATGCTTTATGCATCTTTGGACCTGAGGTCGCAGTTATGTATACGTATACTTGGGCCTGAGGCCGCAGTTTATGCTTTATGCTTCTTTGGGCCTGAGGCCGCAGTTTATGCTTTATGCATCTTTGGACCTGAGGTCGAAGTTATGTATACGTATACTTGGTCCCGAGGCCGCAGTTTGTGCACATATATATATTGGGCATGAGGCCGCAATTTAATATTCAGATAAACAGGTTGTTCATCATTTAGAAGAGGGAGTATTCATATCCTTACTTCCTTTCAGTTAAATTATTAGTTACCATTTCAGTTATCAATTATCATATCAGTTACCAGTTATCAGGAGTTATCATTTTAGTTATCAATTGTTAATTCTCAGTTATCAACTTAGTTTCAGTTTCAGTATTTATAATTCTTTCTTTCAGTTGATTTACATACCAGTACAATTCAAATGTGCTGCGTCCCTTTTGCCCGAGGCCTGCATCTCACGGTGCAGGTAATGATTTACAGGTTGACGATTCAGAGCGCTAGGATTATCGTACCAGCTATTTGGTGATCCCCAGTTCTTTCGGGGCATTATCATTACCTTACAGTCTTCAGTATTTTCAGGCAGTCAGTGTTTTCAGTGCTTCATTAGAGGTTTCATAGACTAGAGTAACAACTAGACAGAGTCGTGGTTTTTTTTAATATTAAGCTATGTTGGCTACAAATATGTTTCAGAATTGTATTAGTATTTCCGCACTTTGATTTATATCATCCAGACTTTCAGTATATCAGTATGTGTTAGTTTATCTTCCGCATTCAGTATGTTATGATATTAGTTGGTTCGCTCAGTCACATGTAGTTAGGCACCGAGTGTCGCGTTACGTCCAGGCCCAGGTTCGGGGCGTGACAAAGCTTGGTATTAGAGAACTAGGTTCAAGAGTCCTAGGGAGTCTATGAATCCTTGTCAAGTGGAGTTTCCTTTATATGTGTGTGCCACCCACTCATATAAATGGTTAACTACCAAGACATCCAGGATTGTCTCATTTCTTTCTACTCTAGATCGTGCCGTGAATCTTAGAGAAATAGGTAATCATCTCTTCCTATCGAATTCCATATGTATCTAATACCCAAACGTCGGGCAATAGAAAAAAATCCAAGGTTAAAGAGAGGATGATTTCCCATTGGGTATAATTATGGAGTACATGTTAGTAACAAATGAGACTTGAGAGGATGTTGGAAGTGGGTTGCAAAGGATAGTAGTACATATTAGAGCATAACCTTATCATAAAGTATAAAAGCAGTTATCATGTCTTATGGTTATCAATTTACCTCAGTTACCAGTTATATAGTCTTTCAGTTATCAAGTTTATGGTTATTCAGTACGCGAGTATTCAGTTATATGTTTACCAAATATCCAATTTTCAGTGTATCAAAATTTTTGGTGACTTGTGAGTATACAGTGATGCATATGGGTTCTCAAAGAAAATATAAGTAATAGTGATTATGGCGAAACCTTCGCATATTTTAGGTTTGGATTAAGACCAACACTCACCGGATGGCACAGGAAGTGATTTATCAGATGATAGTATACTCTGAAGAATAACTATGTGTAGGGTAATCGTATGTGTTTTAGCTCAGAGAACAATTTCTTTTAATTCTTGGAAATTGAGCCACATGTGGGATGATGATAGTTCAGATGTCAGACCCTAACATTGGTCACTATAGTTTTGGACAGAAAAGAGCCTAAGGGTAAAATACCTAGGAGTCAGAAACCTTTGTTATTACCTAGGATGTCGTACGACTCATGTATATGACTAAGAAGACATGATGTACAAAATGAGAACTAAGAGCAGCCGATATTGAATTTCAGGGACTGATTTTAAGTTGTTTAGATCTATTCAAATCATAATTAGAAAGTACCACGTTAGTGAACTACTGTAAGAAGCCGCTATTACTGTGAGATAAAAGATAAGACATTTCCCCCTTAGATTATGTGGCTAAGTTTTTACTCTAGATGTTTATAGTCAGAAATAATTTTGAAGTGTATAGAAAATTTAGGTTTAGATATTCCAATTTTGTTTAAGACAGATGAACTTTCTCTAAGTGTGATCCATGTACATAGTTAAAAAAAAAAGGGATAAGTATGCGACCGTAGAACATGGTCGGATGGTGAGGAAAGTTAGAAATAACCTTATGCTTCACTTTAGTTAATCAAAGCAGAACATGAACACATGACGCTAGCAGGTGGTTAGTAAAAGAATAGTAAGTATGTTTGAGTAGACACAGTGAATTAGCACTTTCGGCAAAGCTAGTAGAGGTACAATTTTATTTACTTAGCTTGGTTAACTCTAGTGATTGGATGACAATTTGAAATACCGAACGTGTGTTAGAACACAAAGAGTTTAAGTTAAATCTGAAGTACAATGATAGTGGAAAAAACAATCAGCTAGCAATAATAGAGCAAACTATAGAAGAATAGCCTTTAGGAATTATCGAAATATGGTTTCTTCAAGATTGATAGTGTAAGCAGAGTTAAATTATTAAGATTGAGTATGATAATTGTGAATACATTAGCTTTATGTTATGTGAATAATTTAGTTTTAAAAAAAATAGAGATTTCTCAGAAATGAGTTGGAAGATGAGTCGTCATTGACGTAGAGTGCAAAGAATTGCAGACAATAAGGAAAGTTATTTAGATAAAAAAAAAGGATCCGCAAGTATAAGACCTTTGGTCTAAGGGGGAGATGTGAAAATCATCAGTAAGTCTAGTTTGAGATTTGAAACCCGCATAGTTAGCATGGGATATTAAAAAAAAACTAAAATCATGCCTAGTTATGTATCACGAGGGTAGTTCCATCGCATGAGACTCTAATATTCAGAGTATAGACTTAGCTCACAACAATTCTATAAGTGTTTTCAGGAAGTATCTTAAAAAGATAATTAAGTATGGGAAGTACAACTCATGATTGAGGCAGACAATTGATATATAGTGAAAGAAGTTCATCGCTTAGCAAGTCTAGGAGTTCGACTTTTGGACTCCGAACATGGTGGCGTTGTTCTTCAGAATAGGACTTGCTCCTCCTTGGTAGCTGAAGTGAAGGAGGTTTGTTGGTGGACCAACATGAAAAAGAACGTCACAGACTTTGTGGCCAAGTGTCCAAATTATCAGCAAGTGAAATTCGAGCAGCAGGAAGCCTAGTGTTTTACCATAGAATACACATACTCTTGATGGGAGATTGTAAGTATGGACTTTATAACAAGATTATCTCACTCATTTTAAAAGCATGATCAGATTGGGTGATTGTAGATCGACTTACCAAGTTGGCTCACCTCTTGCCAATGAAGACTACAGATTCAGTAGAGGATTATGAAAAGTTGTATATCTAAGAAATCGTCAGAGTGCATGTGACCCCGTTGTCCATCATTTTATATCATGGTGCTCAATTTACAATGAACTTTTAGAAGTCCTTTCAGAAATGATTAGGCACAAGTTTTCCATCCTCAGAAAGATTGGCAAGCAGAGCTCATTATTCAAACACTTGAGTATATGCTTGATTTTAAAGGTAAATGGGATGATCACATACCTCTCATTGAGTTTTCAAAAAAAAAAATAACACCTACTATTTCAGTATAAAGATGGCACCGCGCTAGACTCTATATGGGCGAAGGTATAGATCGCCAATTGGTTGGTTCAAAGTTGGTGAAGAGGAGTTGTTGGGACCAAATTTTGTCAATCAGACTATGGAGAAAGTTAAGTTGATTTAAGAGCATTTGAAGACGGCTCAGAGCCACCAAAAGTCCTATTCGGACGTGCGACATAGAGACTTAGAGTTTCAAGTTGATGATTGGGTGTTCCTGAAAGTTTCGCCTATAAAAAGCGTTATGAGATTTGATAAGAAGGGGAAGCTTAGTCTCTGCTATATTGGGCCATATATAATCTTACGAAGGATCGGTCAATTAACTTATAAGTTAGATCTGCCACCAAAATTTGCGGTTATACAACCACTATTTAACGTATCGTGCTATCACATTCAAGTTTCTGGTACTTAGTTACTCTTGTCAATTCAGTACTTAGATACTAATGTCAGTTCAATACTCAGATACTCATGTCAGTTCAGTACTTAGATACTCATGTCAGTTCAGTACTTAGATACTCATGTCAGTACAAATACTAAGCTACTCATATCAGTCCAATACTTAGATATTCATGCCAGCTTAGTAATCTGATATTGATGTTAGTTCGATTCTCAAATATTCGTGCCAGTTCAATATTCATATATCTATGTTAGTTCAGTATTCATGTATCCATGGCAAACCAATATT
Organism: Nicotiana undulata; assembly: GCA_005239495.1. Classification (NCBI taxonomy): domain Eukaryota; kingdom Viridiplantae; phylum Streptophyta; class Magnoliopsida; order Solanales; family Solanaceae; genus Nicotiana; species Nicotiana undulata. The sequence continues at coordinate 7,962 of ML246513.1, forward strand.
CAGTCAATGCGGTAATCATTCAGTACAATATCTCAAGAGTTCAGTAATCATGTATTCATTCCGTTTAGTATGCAAGTAATAATGCAAGTTCATGTTTCCACCAGACCGTTTAAGGTCCGGAGTTAGCAGAAGTTATAGTTAGGACAATCATTCGAGGACGAATGATCCCAAGGGGGAGATAATGTAACACCCCGTACATTCGGATTAGGTATGGATATGTTAAATGGGTATTAATTTGATATATTAGACATATGAAGTCCTATCAGGATGAGTATGAGTGAATATAGTTGTTTCAAAATGAAGATGTAAAGTGAGGTGCATAAGATTCGACAAAATCGACTAAGTTTACAGAAGGTCCATCTTCAAGCAAGGTTTGGTGAAAATTTGTAAGGAAGTTGGGAAAACTCAAAACATGAAAGTTGTAGTCCTTTGAAATATCTTTCCAACGATATATTATGGAGCCCAAAAGAATCTCTGTGAAAAACATTATGTGCATTTTACAGAACAATGCGCAGCCACCGCGCCATTCATGAAATGGGGAATGGACACTGAGGGCCGGGTTTCCTGAGGCTTGGAACTGTACATGTAAGTACATGATTTTGTTTTTCATGTTTTACTTCTTCACCGTGCTCGGCCCTGGACTCTGACTTCTCATCCTCTTGTTTTTAGCCAAGACCTTTCCTCCTCCTTTGAACGCTCACATTTTCGGCTGGGTCGAAAGGCTTCTCCCTCACATCATGGGGATCCGCGATTGCCCAAAATTTTTCAAGAGATTTAAGACTGTCCTCCCTTCGACCAATAAATTCTCTTCTCTGATTGTATTCGCTCTATTTCTAATCGTGTGAGGACTTGCTAACTTAACATCGCCTCTTTCTCAAGTAGGGGTTCTTGAAGGAGGTCAGGCACCAATGCCTTCTTTCTGTAAGTTTGTTGTTTCTCCCTCGACTTCGGCTCATGTTATGGCAGTTGCATCTTCTGTACCGGTCTTGACCTTGGCTATCGTAACTCGGGATTCCATCTTTGTTCCTTCTGTGGCTCCTGCCTCCCCACCTTATTGCTAATTGACAAAGAAGACGTCTCGCCTGAAGACAGTGGTTTGATGCCCCATAAGAGGAGGGTCGTGGACATCGGGGGAGAGACACCGGTAGCCGTCGTGATAAGGGATAGTGGCCTTGTCTTTCAGGAAACAACCACAATTCATATCGGGGAGAGACCAGAGGCAAATCTTGAGGCCCCTTGTTTGGTGGAAACGAGTATGCATCATGTGGGGTAGGCGGCCGAAGGCATGGTAAGCAATGACGACCATGTTCTTTTATGGAACAGAGAGGCCTCATCTTCCAGGGTTGCGACAGACATGCCTTCCACGACTGATGAAAGAAGGAAGTTTGTCGTTGAGGAGGATATTGGATCTGACTTCGACATGGATGTAGACGAATTGAGGATGATCGACGAGGGGCTTACTCACATTGAAGTGAGGTTGGAAGGGGGTTCGAGGACTATCTCGATCCCGATGAGCCGTATTCTTCTTGTGGATACCGAGAAGATTATCCCCTTTATTATCCCTCTTTGTTCTGGAGTTGAGGGTACGAACCTCAAGACTATAGATGACAACGCCCTATGGAATAACATTGCCGACCTCGCCCTTCGGGTAAGTACATTTGCTATCCGTTATTTTCCTTAGGTTTTGTTATTTTGTAGGATCTAACTTAATTTGTTTTGTACACGGTCGTCCTAGAGATTGATAGTGCTCGTAGGGAGCAGAGACACATAGATATTTATGTGAAGTTGAAGGATACATATTTAAGATGCCTTGAGAAGTACCGGGAGATCTGGTGTCGGCTCTGTTAAAGCGGCAATGTGCGCCAGCTGAGGGACGACTTGAAAGAAAGAGACGAGGAGCTGGTGTGGATGGTGGGGAAATGTAGTGTCTTAGAGAGGACATTGATGAGCAAGGAGGAAGAGTTTGAGCTCAGCAAGGGGGTCGAAACTCAGTGCAGTGATCTCCAAGCTCAGGTGGTCTTGCTGCGAGGTCAGCTTGAGGAGTGTCAATTCAGGCGGATGCTCTTAGTGGCAAGATCGTCGAGAACACGGAGGATCTAGAGAAGGCGGAGTCCGCTCGGTCGAAGGCTCTGAGGAAGACAGAGACTCTTGAGGTGGTGATTCGGACTCTTTGTTCTAAATGAGAAAATGATTTAACAACAGCAAGGCTCAAAGAAGAGCAGATCGATGAAAAGATTGGGGAGTTAGAGAAATTGACAAACTTTCCCCTATTTATAAGGTTGAGAGGCGCCGAATCAAAACGGCAGGTCATGATTAAGCAAGAATCTAAGCAACAGAGCTAATCAAGGGTCACACCCAGATCGATGCAATGCGTCGGGAAACGGCGTCATTTTGACGCATGATATCATGACATCGCCTTTTCCCTTTGCCCAAATGGCTCCAACGGACTTCCCGAGAAATGCAAAAAAACTTTCAAAATATGCGGACCTCAAAAAGACACATAGCCCTGCCTCCACGACCACGGACTCAGCCAACACGAAAGAGTTGTATCACAAATAACATTGTCCACTCACTGATATCGTCCGCAGGAACGACCTCGATAAGCGGATGGACTAACTGTATGGGCCAAAGTTCGTCTTTAGTCAAAAACGGTGTTAGTAAAGCATTCCTGGAAGTCATGTGTCGAAGTAATCTAATTACTAACGGAGGTCGTGTTCTAAGAGTCAACAAGGATCAAGGCCGAGGTTGAGAACTTTTGCCATAATTATAACGACTAGTTTCAAGATAGGATATTAGAGAAAATATTCTAGTGGATATTCTCTGTACTTGTACTATTAGGGGTTTTAGGAACATATTCCCTATAAATATAAAAAAACATAGTGATCAGGGATAGGTGATATCCATTTGTAAAAATATACTTTGACTTGAGAAAGAGAATCAGGTCTCCCTACTAGTATATAAACATCATCTTTTCATTAAGATTCTTGCCTATACTTTTTCACTAGATTCGAGAATAACTCAGATATTCGAAGGATTGTCCATCACTCATCATTGTTAGAAAGAACATTCATTGGTTCATCATTTCTTGGTTGACTCATTCATTCTATTTACTTGATTGGTTCATCCTTTCTTGGTTGACTCATTCATTCTATTTACTTGAGTGCCATTTATTGTTATTCATTAATGTTGAATGATGCGTTATTGTTTGATATCTGGAATACTTATTGCACATTGCCGTCCTTATTTAAATACACCCACTATCATTTGTTGCACTTTAGAGAACTCCATCATAGGGATATTATTGTTAGCTAATATTAACCCTCTTTGCATAAAATTTAATTATTTGAACCAAAATCTATATTCTTTGGTCAAATAATTTGGCGCTCCCAGCAGGGCGAGGTAATGTACGATTCCTTTTATTTTGAACTGACTATTTCTCTAAATGGATGCACGCAGGAGCATTCGCCCAAATACGAGAACATGAGGTAATCACCTTTATATGGCAAAAAATCATATGCCGATTCGGCCTACCTAAGGATATCAGTTGTGACAATGGACCCCAGTTCACAGGAAAGAAAACCGTTCAATTCTTCGAGGAATGGAATATCAAGAGGATACTCTCATCCCCATACCATCCAACGGGTAACGGGAAAGAAGAATCCTCCAATAAGTCCATACTAAATGTCATGAAGAAAAAGCTCGAAAACGCCAAGGGACTGTGGCCGAAAATACTATCAAAAGTCTTATGGGCCTACTGAACAACTCCGAAGACGAGCACAGGAGAGACGCCCTAGTCTTTGGTCTATGGGACCGAGGCGGTAATACCAGTCAAGATCACAGAACCCAAGCTAAGGTACTCCCATGAAAGGGGCACGAGTAATGATGAGGGAAAAAGACAGGAGCTCGACGAAATCGATGAATGAAGAGATATGGAGTACATAAGAATGGTTGCCCTAAAACAACAAGCAAATCGCTATTACAACAAGAAAGTAAAAGTCCGACCGCTTAAGGTTGGGTACTACGTAATAAAAGCCAAAACTCAAGTGAGAAAAGACCCCCGGGAAGGCAAGTTGGGAACAAACTGGGATGGTCCATACAAAATCACAGCCAAAGCGAACAAGGGTTCATTCCAACTAGAAACAATGGAAAGAAAGCAACTACCAAACAACTGGAACATCATCCACCTAAAATACTTTCACTTTTAAGAGAAAAAGTATCCCCCATGTCATACTCTTTTTTCCTTACTTGAGTTTTGTCCCATTTGGGTTTTCTCAAGGATGTTTTTAGCGAGGCGGCGCAGGGAACAGTTCAAGCCGAAGTATGCGAGGGTAGGACTATTGTTACTATTTTATTTCTCGACTTCTCAATACTCTCCAAGTCAAACAATGAAGGGACTAGGTAGACTAAGACTGGGACCAGAATACCAGCCAACACCTAAAAGTTATAAATTTTCTCCATGTATGTAACCAAAGCAACAATGTCAAAGTAATAATAAACTTACGTTTTTCAACACACCTTTTTCGTGTTAAGATTATGCTCGACCTCGCTCGAACAAACACCTACCAACCCTTGGTCGCAACTTAATGAAAGGTTATGTTCGACCCCGCTCGAACAAACACCCACAGTCCCCTTGACCGCAACTTAATGATAGGTTATGTTTGACCCTGTTCGAACAAAACACGTACCGGCCCTCGGCCACAATTTAATGAAAATTTATATTTGACCCCACTCAAACAAATACCTACCGACCCTCGGCCATAACTTAATGAAAGGTTATGTTCGACCCCTCTCGAAAAAACACCTATCGGCCCTCGGCCGCATTTTATTATGTTCGACCCCCTCGAACAAACACCTACCGTCCCTCGGCCTTAACTTAATGAAAGGTTACGTTCGACCCCACTTGAACAAACAGCTACCGGCCCTCGGTCGTGACTTAATAAAAGGTTACATTCGACTAAGCTCTAACAAACACCTACCGGCCCTCGACCACATCTCAACAAAGAGACGTATGCGACCTATGAATATTCGGCTTTAAGGCCACGAACAACTAAAAGACAACAACAATTAGAAAGATGAAAGCGAAACGAGCAAACAGAAGAAGCAAAAAACATACAAGAACAGAAAATAAACCACAAAAAAGGAAAAATATGAAAGTAACAACTTTGATATTTCATACTTAAACTTTTTACAAAGGCTCATGAAGACACCGACCAAAATACACAAAAAAGGCAAAAAGAAAACTACTGATCGCCACCATCACTATCTTCAGTTCCCTTGCCATCTTGGTCCTCATTGGCATTGCTATCTTGGCCACTGATTCCCTCACCATCTCGATCCCTCTCTCCATAGTCACCTTCGCCCGCAGGATAAGCAATTGTGTACCAGGCATTCTTCTCAAGCCGGTCCACACCCTTATCCTCCTCCTCACCGACCTCAGGGGTAGTGGGATCATATCCACAAACGACTCGAGATTCATGAGTCTTAATGCGAACATCTTCGAGGACAACCTCAAAAATAGATCCCGCCGCGTACAAATCTCGAAAGACAACTAACTGAGCCTCGACATGAATTTATTCCTCATATAGTTCCCTAGGAACATTAAAAAAATCTAAAGTGAGGGAATAAAACGGTTGTGCAAGTAGTTGGGCCTTCTTAGCCTTCAAAGCGGCCACCCAATCATGGAGGACAGAGTTATCCTTCGCCAGCTCTCCGATCCTCTCCTTTCCTTGATCTTCCTTAGCTCTCGCCATGGGAAGATCATTATCCTGCTCGGCTCGGAGAGTCCTATTCGCCAACTCAAGCATCTCTAACTTCTGCAAGCATCAAACTGGGAGGACTACGCCTTTTCAATCTCCCTTTGCTTCTCAGAGATCTCACCATTAAGGGCCTCCAGCTGAAGCCGACACTCTTCTAACTGCCCTCACAACTCGACCACTTGAGCTTGAAGGTCACTGTATTAGGCCTCCACACCCCTGCTGACCTCAAGCCCCTCTTCCCTACTCTTCAACGTCTGCTCAAGGACGCTACATTTTTCGTTGACCTTCACCAGTTCATCATCTTTCTTTTTCAACTCATCCCGAAGGGCCTGCATATCGCCACCCTCTCGAAATTGCCAACGATGTTCTCGGTACTTGCCACGATACTCAAAATACTTGTATTTCAACTTCACAAATATTTCTTTACGCCTCTTCTCCCTTCGGGCACTCTTGATATCCAAAAGCACCGTCTGTGATCACAATAAGGAAAGAAACGAAAGAAGTTAGAACCAAAAACGCCCCGAAGAACGAAAAAGAGAAAAGCAAAAAGAGATCGAAGCATAAACATTCACCCTAAGAGCAAGGCTAGCAATGCTCCTTGACAAAACACCATCATCTACCTTTTTAAGGGTCTTACCCTCTATATCGGAACAAAGAGGGCCGAGGTTAGAGCCTACGTCCTCGGTGTTTTTCAGCAAGTTTCGATCCATAGGGATCGCGATGGTCCTCGTAGAGCCCTCCAACCTTATCTCAAGCTGGGTAAGCCCTTCCTCCATCATCCTCAGGTCGTCCCCATCAATGTCCGAACCTGACTCATCTCCCTCCTCATCTATGCCTCTCTCTCTCTCTCTCATTGGATGAAAAGGAGGTATCTGCAGTTGGTTGGGATGTCGATGCCTCCTCTCGCCGCAAAGTGTCGAGGACAACAACAGTAGGCCCTTCAATATCCGTCACCACAGAAGGAAGGGATTCCACCGCCTTCAACTTTTGAGATTTAGACGATACTTCGTCTACATGCACTCATTATCAGGCTACATGGTCCGATTCGGTGAGATTTTCGACCATCTATGCTTTCCTTTTGAACTAGGATTTGAAAATTTTCCCTTATTCTTTACTAATTCTCGATTGATACTCTTCCTTTTCCCGTGTTTGACTAATATTTTTTTTATTTCTGTTTAACCCACTGTGTTTTATTATTTTTTACTTTTATTTTCCCTAAGAACTAACTCTAATTGGTTTCGTGTGATATTTTTCTTTTTCTCTGTATTCCTTTATTTTAAGTGTTATTTCGATGTTATTTTTTATTCTCTGTTAATTTACTGAACTCTCTTATTTTATGTACTATTTTTCCTAAAAATCGATTCTAATTGATTATGGTATATGTTTCCTTATTTTGTGTTTAATGTTTATCGTGTTTCCTATTTTATGTATGAAATATTCTACTATATAAACCCCTCTCATGAAACCCCTTAGACAGATTTTTTAAAATGCTGATCCCTGCCACTGTTTTCCACTACTCTCTTCACTCACTCACTCACTCACTGCTACACTCGAACACTCTCTAAAATTATTGAACAACCTCCTCCGGTTCAAGCACTTCTCGGAGCTCATTCTCGAGGCTTTTGTGAACTCTGAAGCATCGAGAATTTGGGGGTTTTGCTATTACACTCTTCACTCTCTTGATTCTGCTATTGGTTAGTTTTTAAACCCTCGCAATGTTTAGTTTCTTTCTTTCTTTATGCATATGTATCTGAATTTGTATGAGCATGATTCAACTAAGATAGTGTTCAATTTTGATGTCATTCTGTGTTAACTGAACACATGTGAATAGTCTACTGTTTGTATTATACTTCACTATAATTTGCACTCTATGATCTTTTGTCTGTTGAGATTGGTTCTGCACCATGTAGCATCTTGACATGATTAAGTTTGGACTTCAATAGCAGTCCACTTCAATATGAGCCTGACTATTGTGGTTGTAGGCTGTTAAGTTACCAATCTACATATTATGTTTAGAAGCTACCCTAACTCTATGAAAAACCCCTTTACTTGAATAAACCTTTTGGTACTAAGTTCTGTGTATATTGGAATGCTCTTTTTTATGCTATCCTGGGTTTCTAAAAGGCAAACACTATATTTTTTGTTGACTAGGACTTCACTCATATGCTCATGTCTTTTCCAGTATGCCTCGGTTATTTTGCTATTCTATCCTTTCTGTGATTATCAGTATGTGTATCCCTCCATCATGTCTAAGTGTTGATATGGCATTAGGTTAGAATTAACTTAATTAGACCTTTATGTTCCAACCAGTTCAACTTCATGCAACCTATGTATGTTTGCAAACCTGTTTTCCTTTTCCTAATTCCTATGATGTTTGTCTATGTGGTACTTTGTGGTATCTGAGCAGGTTATCCTTGAAGAGGCTAACACCTAGGAAAAGATCAAGATGAGTGCACCACCTGGGAACTGGGAAGGACAATCAACTGCAAGACCACCACTATTCAACGGCCAGTACTATTCTTGGTGGAAGAATAGAATGAAGGATCACCTTATTGGAGAGGACTATGAACTCTGGGACATAGTCACTGATGGACCGCTTGCAACAATGAAGAAAACTGCTGAAGGAGTCTATGTGCCTAAAACTAGGGCTGACTGCACGGCTGAGGATCTGAAGAAATGGGAGAAGAATGCCAAGGCTAAGAAATGGCTAGTGTGTGGACTAGGCCCAGATAAATACATTAGAATCCAAAGTTGCACCACTGCCAAGGAAATCTGGGATACTCTACAAGTGGCACATGAAGGAACATCTCAAGTGAAGAGGTCTAGAGGTACATTGCTATACTCTCAGTATGAAAACTTCACTATGAAGGAAGGTGAAACAATTCAGGAGATGTACACAAGGTTCACAACCTTGACTAATGAACTCAAGTCTCTTGGAAGAGTCATCCTTGAAGAAGACAAGGTTGAGAAGATCTTGACAAGGGTTCTGCCTATCTCCTGGGAAAGCAAGATAACTGCCATTCAGGAATCCAAAAATATGGCAACCCTTAGACTAGATGAGTTGATTGGCAACCTTACTGCTTATGAACTCAGAAGGCAGACCATGAAAATGGATGCTCCAAAGAAATAAAGAAGTCTAGCACTAAGGAT
>ML246514.1:611-13300 GCA_005239495.1 Nicotiana undulata
GTTTCGTTGTCGATTATATTGGGTTGTTTCTCTGGATTACTCGTATCTGTCGATGTGACTATTTTATTACATTTGTCTCCCTTTTACTGTTCCCGTATCCCCTACTTGCTGGTTTATTTCATGCTTTGTGTTATTTTCTGTTACCTGCTGTGGAATAGGACAGGTTATCGTTAGCGTCAAGTCTAGACTCGTCACTACTTCGGCCGAGGTTAGGCTTGGCACTTACTCACTACATGGGGTCGGTTGTACTGATACTACACTGCACTTCCTTGTGTTGTGCAGACCCTGCTACCGGACCCCGTGGAGCGTTCTGAGGGAGATACCTTCAGTCCACGTCAGAGCTTCGAGGTATACACTGGCGTTCGTGGATCCCGAGGCTTCTCTCCTTTACCGTTTCATTGTCTTTCTTCTTATTTCCAAGACAGTGTTGTATTTTCATTTCCAGACTTGTATTTAGTATTCCAGTAGTTAGTCCGTGGGATTGTGACACCCCGGTTTTGGGATTGTTCGTTGTAGATGTCTTATCATTTCATTTTGAGTTTTTCTAAGATATTATTATTATTTCTCTGCTGTGAAGTAATTGAAGGGATTTGGAAGGCTCAGTAAAGTTTTGAGAGTTACTAGTGTGGGAAGTTTTACGTTATTTCATGTTTATCATGTCTTTATTTTCCGCATTCTTAAAGTTTCGTTATTTTTATTAAGCAATGCTTGCAGGATTTTGTTGGGAATTTGTTGAAAGCGACGAACTATCGTTTCATTCAGTATTAAATGATTTTAAATTGCTATTGCAAGTTATACGTTGGCTGGCCTAGCGGGTTCAACGTTGGGCGCAGTCACGGCCCAAAGGGTGGGAATTTGGGTCGTGACAGTGTTTTGGGGCGAACTCTACTTCTCATTCGAGGACGAATGATCCTAAACAGGGGAGAATGTAAGGCCCAAAAAAATTTTGCTAAGTAATTTAGGATTTCGAGGTGCCATGTAGGCTAATTATAATATTTTGTGTGCTATAAATACGATATAACCGAATTGGATTTGGTAAATAAGTGTATAAGTCATAAATAAGTATCGTGGGGTCCAAGTAGAGGCCTAATGTAGGGCCCTGAAACACTTCACTATGTAATTTAAGGCTTTAGGTAGATAAAGCCAGGCCAGACTAGGCTTTAGGTAGATAAAGCCAGGATAAAGCCAGGCCAGACCAGGCTTTAGGTAGATAAAGCCAGGATAAAGCCAGGCCAGACCAGGCTTTAGGTAGATAAAGCCAGGATAAAGCTAGGCCAGACCAGGCTTTAGGTAGATAAAGTCAGGATAAAGCCAGGCCAGACAAGGCTTTAGGTAGATAAAGCCAGGATAAAGCCAGGCTAGACCATGCGTTAGCCAGGCGATGCCAGGTCTGTGTCCCGGTCCGAAATGTTGGACTATCCATTTTCTATCTTTATAACCCGGTCCGAAATATTATTTTTCTGATAATTTAGAGTGAGAAAAGAGAGGGTTCTAGAGAAAAGGTCCCAATTCCCTCAATTGATCCTCCTTCATCACTCAAGCTTTGAACTAATCAAGTAGGACATAAAATTCTTCTCTCTAAGAGGTAAGCTTCTACCACACCAACCTTATTTCAAGATTTTTGTTGAAATGAAACATGGTTAGGTGAGTTCATGAAGACGGGGGTAGGAATCTTGCATGCATGTAACCTACTATCCATAATATAGTAAAGGGAAATGGGTTAGAGTAAGCTTTCACTAAAAAGAGGCCATTTAATCTAAAGTAACACCTAGTGTTTGATAGAATGCTCAAGTAGGTTGAAGTCATGGTCATTAATCCTAGTTCTAAGCTCAACTATGCCACATTGTGAATTAGATTGAAGGTGCTAGAAGGTCTGGTGAATCGTGGTAGAAAGTAAGGAAAAGCCCCAAATCAAGGTATGTATGGCTATCTGTAAACTTCATAGAAAAAACTCATTGGTGCCAAAATGTACGGTATGGATTCCCTTGTTTTAATTCTTTGAGTTCTATGTGCCAAATTGAGAAATTCTTGCTTTTATGTCAATTTATGTTACTACCATGTCATTATGCTATTTGAGTGCACAAATTGTGATTATTATGCTCATTATCTTACTATGTGACGGTCGTGGTCGATGTGAAGGATGAATATATGATACGATATAAAAGAGGAATGTAACCTAAAAGGTTAAATATACCCAAAGGCCAAGAACTTGTACTAAGTGATGAAATGATATGAAATGTGAATATAAAGATTGAAATGATATGAGATGTAAATTGAAAGATTGAAATGATATGAAATGAGAAGTAAAAGGATTTAAAGATGATAGGGAATGTCCTAGAGTGAGATGGCTAAGCCGATCAGGCAGAGATCAGACTCCATGATGTACACATGGTGGTTTATATATGAAAGTATGATATTGATAATGTCTCATTGCCAAGTGGGATGTCTTAGCCGATCGGGCAGAGATCGGACTCCGTGTGATAAGACACGGTGGTATATATATATATGAAAGTATGATAATGGTAATGTCCCACTGGTTCAAATGAGATTGTTTAGCCGATCGGGCAGAGATCAGACTCCGTGTAATAATGACACGGTGGTATACATTGATGTATCGCCTAGGATGGCTTAGATAATCGGGCGGAGATCGGACTCCGTATAACAACGACACGATGGTTTAGTAAAAGAAATAATATTTGGCTTTAAAGGATTATTAACCAAAAGATGGCAAAACGGAAGAAGAAAACATGGTGACTCTTATCTGTGCTTTTCCTATGCTTTGGTGAATTGATATGTGAAGTTTCTATTTGTATCATTGTTTGCTTGATGTATATTCTATCTAGAGTAGAGTTTGTTCATACATACTTGTACTATTCAATGGTACTAACGTCCTTGTTGCCGGGGGCACTACATCTTCTTATGGATGTAGGTGGCTCAGTAGCTGGCAGCGCCAATCGTCGTTAGTGGTGCCCTCCCCTCCTTCCTTCAGCAGTTCTGGTGAGCCCCATTTCCTCCCGGGGCCGTGTGTAGATATATGTTGCTCCTTTTGTATATGTTGTTCCTTTTGAGGTATAGACAGGGCCTTGTCGCCGGCAGGTCTATGTCCATCTTCTGTACTTTTAGAGGCTCCGTAGACACTTATGTGGGTTGTGTATATATTTTGGGTAGTTGTTGGATTTACTCGTAACCGTGATTCCGTGTCTTGAATATTGTAATTAGTATGTATGTTTTGTAAGATCTAATGTTGGTAACGGTGAAAGAGGAAAATGGACTTAATGTTATGAATATATGCTTTTGCTTTATCTCTTGCTAACTCATATAAATAATGTATACTTTAAACACAGGAAGAAACGAGTCAGGTAGGAAAGGCCAATCAGGCTCTCTTGACAGGGTTCACTCTGTTAGGCGCCGGTCCCGTCCTTCGGTTTTAGGGCATGACATATAGTGCGGCCTAATGTCAACTACACTTATTTCACCTTCATTATCAATTCACATAACATCTTCAGGGAGAAAATATTTGAGAATTACTCGTTCACCCTCCTAAACTCTAAATCTTTATGGGAACATTCACACTAAACCTTTGATGACCTTCAACAATTACCCTAAGATGTGCTATCATAAACTGACCATAAAATTACTTACCGAATATATATGATCACAAGGTGATACTTCCTCTTTGACATGCTTGAACCTTCAATTCCCAATAGATTTAATACAATGAGGAGCAACGAAGTTCAAGACTTGGTTGGAATTTATTCAAGAATCCCTTGATGTGCTGAGCAGAGTATTTCATGAGGTTATATGCTAAGCGACACGAGGATTACTACTAACAATGTTGATATGGTTAATCATTGTGAAGATATCAAATACTAGACAAATATAGCATAGAGGTAACTAGCACGCATTGACAAGTTGGGAACCATGTACGTGATCCTGAGATCTAAAAGAAGTGGGTCTTTCTAGACATAAGATACATGGGAGGCATGGTCGGGAGGATGAAGACGCTAGCATCGGTTATCCTTGGTAGGCGACGAGTTATGCAAGGGATAGTAACAATTTTTCCTTTCCATATATGCCTTGCCCGACAATGGTAAGCTCTAAGGAAAAGTGGTCAAGTATATTACACCGGTTGCCTCATTGAGTGTAAGGAAAAGCAGTTTTAGCTCAAAATGGGAAGATTCTTGCACGTGGATTTAATAGTGATTTCAATAAGAAATACATGAAGTTGAATTACACTCCTAACATTAACTGGCACAAGGACTCTATTCCACAAGACCATGAGGATAAAAAAATGAAGCTAAACGCTTATGAGATTATCATAATTCAAACTGCTTAACCCTTCCGATTATTGATCCTATATGAGATAACTAAAGATACGAAAATTTGTCATCCAAATCAATATGCTCGTGTTATTTGAAACCACATAGCAAGGACATCTTAGTATTGAGGTGAAATCATGTATTGGTTGGAGGGGTTCTAATGGTTAACGTAACGCTCCGGGAAGAAAGATAATTAAAACTCCTATCCACCCTAAGGTGGTGGAATGCCAGGGGTAATAGAATTCCCCGCACATGACAATAACGTTGTCAATAATCCTAGAAGACGAGTGAGCAGAAGGACATGTAACCCATGCAATCCGGCCCATTTAAGACTTTTGAAAAGGGGACACTTTGGTTTGAAATCATGGCAATATAAGCCTGAACTTAAGGAAAACCATTACTTTTGGAACCCATGAGACAAGCCCACGTAGCCCTAGAAAGATGGTCAACAATGGAAAGAAAATGCTTAAAACCATTACGAGTTAGTATAGAATAAGGCCTCAAAGTGTCTACACGAATAAGTTTGAAAGAATGAGACGTCTTAATGCATTTATGGGAGAGAAGTAACATAGGTTATCTAGTCACAGGGACATTAGAGCAGGTAAATGATTGTTTAGAAGAACATCTACAAGGAATACCAGCAATATTTATTTATTCTAACAAAAGGAATATGTCCCCATCCTTGATTCTATAAGACTTCCCCTTTGATGCCATAAAACATAAAATGAGTTTTACAATGAGAGTTATCAGATGAAGTTGATAGTAAGGCAGCAAAACTAAGGAGAACAATTTGGAACCAACAATCTTGAGTTGAAGACATTAGACGTCAGTAGTAAAGAGGAATTTACCCACTTCCAGTGTCCTTTTTAGAAGAGGGGGCTTGTAAAGTAAATAAAAGTGAGGTGCATTGAATCGAATCATATAGTTGGATAGCTAGTCGAGAAAACGAGATAAGATAATAATGAAAAATACGAAGAAATGATACATGATGCAAGGTAAATGAAAAGAAAGTGAGAGAGCCTATGGAAGTAACCTTTACATTATAACCACTAGGAAGGGTGGTAATATAAGGGATTACGAGAAGCTAAATTTTTTAAAGAAGATCTATGTATGTAGTCACGTGATGTATAGCTCCAGAATTCAAAAATTCAATTATGTTTAGCAACTCTACTTCACAATGTAGCACTACAACACACTTGTACACAACCAGCTATTACCAGCCAAATCGAGAGATGCTATAAGACTTGACTGAGAGAAAGGATTTGAAATATGAATGTGTTACTAGGTGTATTGCTCCTTGGTCAACCCAAAACCAAAAGGCGAGAGTAAGACTAATAAGCAAATCGTTTGACTAGCACATGCGTAGATAATCCATTATTGAAAGGAGATCATTCAATCTTAGCAATTGTGGCATGCTATCAACCCTTGATTAACTTTAAGTGAGGTGCGAACCCATGTAATTTGTGGCATTTATTAATCCATTGACCAGATATCTTGAAGTATTCTCAAATTAGAGCTACTCTTTCTGGGTCAAAGTTTAACCTTTAAGGATAGTGCTTCTAAGGGAGATAGGATTGAGAAGGGATAGTATAGCTAATAGTGAATGAAGCAGTTTCGTAGCTAAAGTGAGAGGATTGATTGACTTGCCTCCGCCACCTATAAATCTATATCCTTTTTTAGTTATGTCAGAATACTTAAATTTCCAGTAATATCAGAAGACCGAAAACTAGTCAACCAGAAAAATAAGGTATTGTTACATCTTTCCCATTATCTAGATTCAGCTGAATTGGCAAGGGGATTCAGGTGGATTACCATCGATAAAGGAAATTTATTTCTTGATGCCAAAGACACAATTATGATCTTCCTTCAACCACCAAAATTTGAATTGGAAAAATACGACAACAACCAAGGGAAGACCGGGTATATTGGAGGAATTAATAAAAAGAGGACTTGAGGTTTCTAAGAGTAAACTCAAAAGCCTCATGGCTAGTGGATCCACTACTAACATTAAAATATGTTGGATTCGTAGCAAAATAGAGCAATTAACAGATAAAGACACTAAAATAAGTATCACGCAAATCAAAAGAGGAGGAAGTACTCATCTTCCTTACAACTAGAAGAAGGACAACCTTCAAGGATAAGATGAACAACAAGAATAAATGGCATGATCCATCTACAAAAATAGTGGTTTGACAAACCCTAGCTTCGATGGAGATTTAGCAATGTCACCAGAAGTTATTGAGCGGACCAAACCGGAAAATAACTTGCAAGGGAAGAGGGAGAGCTCGCCGAGCAAGTGAAAATCTTGCCGATTCCAACCACTAGGCGAAAATGAAAGCCTCGGCAAGGTAGAGTGAGGGCACTACCAGACTAAAGAGGATGATAAAATAAGGCAAGATCTTCACTATGATACTATGTCAACATTCAGACTTGAGCAAAAACTCGAAGAAAAATGGCCTTTGGTTTTGAATAGAAAAGAATAAAGGGTCGAGAGACAATATCTTTTTATTTTGTGGAAAAATATTAGAATTCTCCATCCATTGATTCGGTAAGAAGTTCTTCGGGTGTATTCCCTTGTTGAGAGTTTAGAAAGGTGTTTCGGAAGTAGCAATTCTATAGTTACAACTCAATTCAAGGACATGATTATAGAGCTCAATGTCATAAGAAATTGCATATAAGAAAATTTACGGTGGAGTGGATTCACGAAATAATGGATCTCGTTCAAAGAGTAAGTGCATGCAATGTTTTATGATTCAGTGTCTTATAAAAACCATGTTTATGAGAACTTCCCCCACTACGGACGTACATACACAGTGAGTAGAATCCGGGTGTTGCTCATGAGGATGCACCAAGGAGTGACTGACTCAACAACTTTAGGTTGATAGGGCGACGACTTAATCGATGCCCCTCGAATCCACATCCCTAACGTACGTCGGTACCATACCGATATACTATAGGATTTGGTGGTGTAGTGACATTAATAGGGACAAGGGCACTCCCCTTAGTGACAGGTTCTACTAATCCCTCCAGGGCTCAATACATTCTTTTAACAAGCCTTTGGGAAATCTCCTTCGGACTCAATGGTGGGATCAATCCCTGCTTACATGCTTCAAATTCGCGGATTACGGTATCAAGATTACTAATCTTGAGAATAAGACTTAGAGAGGAAATTAGCTCCCTATTTTGAGCTCTATCGCACGATCTGGAGTATCAATGAAGGGTGGAATTCCTAAATGTCCAAGAAGCCCCCTAATTATAGTTGTGGCTGGCAACACACGGATAACAAGGGCTCTACTAAACACGGCTCCGAGACATCCTAGGACACTTTAAAACCTTAGGCTCTGATACCAAGTTTGTCACGTCCCAAAACCGAGGGGCGCGACCGGTGCTCAACCGACTAAACCCGACTGAGCAAGCCTGATAGGTTTCATTCTACCCAAACTAATTCATGAATAAAATAGGAGATAAATTCTATCAATCATACAATATAAAATTTTCATTAACTTCCATTTTTGTTTTCATTAGCAGTTTCAACCATAATATCAAGAATATTACAATCTTTGTAGATATGATGAAAAACATATGTTCCAAATACCAATAATTCTTATTTAATTCCAATACCCAACACCACCCACAACCTGTTTACGGAGCCTCTAAATATAACTGAAGAGTAATATGGAAATGCCGGCAACAAGGCTCCGGCTATACCTCAAATGAATAATACACCATAACCAAATGACACCGGACCCCGAAATGAAGTGCGAATCACCAAGTTAGATGGGAGGAACATACCGCTATCTCTTATCGCTGCCGCCTACTGTGGAAACACCTGCATCCATTAAAGATGCAGCGTCCCCTGCAAAAGGGATGTTAGTACCATTGAATAGTACTAGTATGTATGAACAAACTCTAATCTAGATAGAATAAACATCGAACGTGTAATAATACAATTAGAGAATTCAAATAACAATTCAGAGAAAAAAGGGGAAACACAAACAAGAGTCACCATGTTTTCTTATCCCGTTTTGCCATCTTTTGGATAGTAGTTCTTTTAAAGCCAAGTGCCTTAATTTTAATATACAACTGTGTCATTTTCACACGGAGTCCGGTCTCGGCCCGACTGGCTAAGCCATCCCAAGTGAGAGATTACAGCATCATAGTTTTATAATTACCACCGTGTCGTTTTAACACGGAGTCCGCTCTCGGCCCGACCCCTTTTTCCCAAGACCCCCTCTGATTTAGGGTAATATTAGGGTGAGGATTTGGTTGAGAGTAGGTTAGTGTTTGTTTGATTCAATGAAACAACATTTGTGGGGAATCTAAGTAGCCAAATTTTGTGAAAAAGAAACGATTCTACACTGCCTGCAACATATTCGATAAATTGTCCAAAAGAAAATTGTGAGCGAGGTACCTAGATTTCAGTGTTAACGGAATTAGAACTCAATTTGGTATACAAATTTGGAAGGCTTGAGAACATATTAGTTGCTAACAATCATGCCCCGAATTGAAAATAGTCAAAAAAATTGCGGGGCATTGGAACCCTTGACGAACCCCGCAGATGCGGCCTTGCCCCTGTGATTCCTTCTTCGCAGGTGAGACTTCTGGTCCACTGAGCAACTTCCGCAGGTGCGCATTCTGTTCCGTAGATGCGCGACCGCACCTGCAACTGAAGTTCCGTAGGTGCAGAAACTAGGAAATTCCAGCAATTCCAGTGAGCTTGCTATAGGGGCTTCCCGGACTCGTTCAACTTGGTTCTTTGGCCTAATTGCAATTTTTTACTTTTCTTAATAAGGTTCTACTTCCTGAATAACTTCGTTTTGATTTTTTTGAAGGTACTTTGAGCTTTAAATGGATCCAAACATGATGGACAATCCCCCGTTGAGTCACAAAATTGAAGAAAATGCTAAGGAGAACTTTGATACTTCCAGATTCTTATCTGTTGCATGCCATAGCCGGTATATGATGATCTCCTCAAAAAGAAACTCATACTTGAGAAAGGGATTGCAACAGAAAAATTAGCGGAGCTCCTTCCTGATTTGCATGGCCGGTTAGTTTCGAGCGGCTGGACCTGCTTTATTCCCAATCCATGTAAGGCAAATGAAGAATGTGTGCGAGAGTTTTATGCCAACCTGAGGCGGACACATTTCAAAAACCATGAAATCACCATACGGGGAAAAACTATGAAATTTGGTGCTGAAGAAAAAATGATTTCTATAGGCTCCCAAATCATCCACTTGAGCCTGTGCAAGAAAAAGACACATGCGAGAATGGTGATTGGATAGTTGCAAAGTTGTGCCCTCCGGGTCATAGGGTGAACTAGGCTACCAAGAAAAGGGGCATCAAGTATGGTCATTTTACTGCTGAAGCAAATATGTGGCTATATATCATCGCGAGCAGAGTATCACCCTCGAGGAATGTGTCTGATATCCCATATGCCAGGGCTTTTATGATTGCTTGTATCCTGGTTGAAATCCATGTGAATGTCGGGCACTACATTGTGCGGGAGCTAAAGGAATACGTGCTTCTAGGTGGCACGTCTTTGATGTTCCCATCATTGATTATAGAGCTATGGCGACGTGCACATGTTGATGAATGGGAGGGAGATCATTGTATACCGGCAGACAAGCCATTCCACCCTTTGAGAGTGACAGGTGCAGGTAGTGTGCTGAAAAGTAAGATGAGGAAAATGGAGACTACTATAGGTGATCATTTCCTCCTCACAGACTTCTCCAGCTGAAGGGCCTTTTGGGGAGATGAACTCCCAGCTTGAATCCCTTCAGGTCTTTGTGTCCAAGCTCCCTAGTGGGCCCTTACACTCCCAGCCTGATTTGCCGGAGACTTTCGGCACATTTAATACCAATTGCTTAGATTTTAGCTCATTTTAAATGCAAATATCTTTTATGCTTATGTAATTTTGATGTTTTGTAGTGCATGGGGCTTGAAGACCCAAAAACATGGAAATGAAATCAAAAAGCTGCAAAAGGACAAGAAAAGGGCAAAATGCGATCGCTGATTTGACAATGCGGACTGCAAATCCAACATGCGGACCGCATAATGCCCAGGGAGACCGCAAAGTCCAATAGTTAGTTTGGCAAAATCTAAGTGAAAGAAATGCGGTCCATTATGCGACAACATAACAGGTTTGCGGGCCGCATAATGGATCGCAAAACTCCCTGAAGAAGTTGTTGAGTCAGAAATGCGATGCTACTATGAGGTCGCATTTCAACAATGCGGACCACATAACCCGAATGCGACGACTTCCTGTAACCTAGGGTTCTGAAGATGCGGTGGACTTGAAGGAAATGCGGACCACATAACTGTTATGCGACAGAAATACGGTCGCATTGTTGACCTAGAGGGGCATTTTTGTCTGAAATTGGTCCCGAGTTTTAGCCCACTATAAATAGATTTATTGTGCTTTTGTGGGGGCATCTTGTATGAGAAAAGAGCTACATTCCATACTTTGAATATTTCCATCTTTTGGAAGCACGAGCGTCTTCTCTTAGGTTTCTTCCTCCCGCGCCCGTCGCCGCCCGGCCCGCGTTAGAGGGGAAGATTAGCAAAGCGGGAAAAGAAAGAGGGAATAATCTTGCACTTTGTAAGCTTTATGGCATTTAATATTCTTATCTTTTTGTATTTTAGCATGTGTAACTAAGTTTAAAATCTAAGGTTGTGGACCCTAAATGGGTGTAATGTCATTGGGTGTTTAACATTGAATATATGTATAATGGTTGGTTGATATTTATTTACTTCTGATTCTTCATTTATTGTTGGTGGTTGCAAACATTAACAAGTGCCATTATATTCTTTCTTTACTTGGAAAAGTGAGTTAGGGTTTGGTAGAAGTACATATCAAAAACTCAAGGCTTTAAACCTTGTTTAATAGAATCGCTTAGGAATAAGTGGGGTTTATTTGGCATAAATTGGTTTCGCTTAATTGGAACTCTTTTATATTTGGAAAAATCATAAAGAGAAATACTACCCATGTATTGGAAAATATGGGGTTGTCACTTAGAAATCATTTGCATATCAAAAGGACCTTCCATTAGGAATATATCATATTAACACCGATAACATTACATTTCATTGAAGGGGACACAACCTTGGCTTAGTTAATCAAATTAATTACAACCTTATTCAATCATACTTGTTACTATTTCACAAAATTACAATCCAATCTATTACCATACTCTTGTTACTTTAACGGAATAGAAATACGATTTAAGTTAATATTCACACTGTTCAAGTAAACTTTTCACGCCTATTCCCTATGGGATTCGACCCCACCCTTGTTGGGTTACTATATTTGACATCGATCGCTTTACACTATTTTAAGGTGTAATTTGAGCGTATCACAGCCTACGCCTGACTATTGCTCTAGATCTGTGATGCAGACTTACTTTGATGCGTAGGCTAAGATGACAGCATCTGTTGCCCAGCTCGATACTTCCTATACCAATTTGTCCAAGGCGCATATTGACCATAATTCGTCATTTTACAAGAAAAAAGAGAAAAACAAAGAGAAAGGAAAACTCTTGATCAAAGTGTGGATATTAATCAAGGCAACATTCAAGTATGGGCAGCTGAGCAAACAGATACCGGTTGCTGATGATGAGGACAGTGAGGACTACTCATTCATTGCAGATGATGATGATACCGATGCGGATGCTGATGGCGAGAGTTCTCAGCAACACTGATTAGCCTTTTCTCTGCAGTCTGCTAGTCTGATGCAAACCTCAGGGAGACCCTCAAACTATGTTTCTTTACTTTTGATATTGTGCAGTGGGGACACTGCAATGTTTTTAGTTGGGGTGGCTTTAGGAGAATATTGTATCTATACTATGACTTTGTGTATGTGCCCTTGCGGGCTTCTTTGATGTTTATGGATATTATGTTCCCTTGCCGGGCTTATTTTGTGATATCATGTGCTCTTGCTGAGCTTGGTCTGATTAGTCTATTTTTATATTTCTTTATTTACTTATTTTATTTAGTAACCTTTTGTTATATTATTTTTGCTTCTTTATTATTAGTTGCCTTTATTTTAGTATTCTATTTAGTAGTTTTGTTCTTTTATTTTTACCTATATGGTAATATTTCCTTGGGTTTTCTTTATGCTACGGTTCTTTCCCAAGGAACATTTTTTAAGTGAACCAGGTGACTTTTCCCTATGATAGATGGCGTGACAACTTTCTTAAGGGAATTAGTCTTGTTTTGTTAGGTGGAGACTTTTGGATTATTTGGTACTAACAAAATTAGTCTCTTGTATGTGAATTGTGAATTAAGAATACCCCTCCGAATGTTGGTTTTAAATTGAGAATATATATATATATATATATATATATATATATATATATATATATATATATATAT
>ML246515.1:1333-20826 GCA_005239495.1 Nicotiana undulata
TATATAATAACACTCGGCACAGAATGTCCCCTCGTGCATAGCCTCACAATCACTCGGCACGAAATGTACCCTCGTGCATATATAATAACACTCGGCACGGAATGTCCCCTCGTGCATAGCCTCACAATCACTCGGCACGAAATGTACCCTCGTGCATATATAATAACACTCGGCACGGAATGTCCCCTCGTGCATAGCCTCACAATCACTCGGCACAGAATGTCCCCTCGTGCATATATAATAACACTCAGTCAACACGGCATGTCCCCTCGTGCGACGAATAATAAAACACAAGGCAACAATAATATGAAATTCAACAACACGAAATATCGAGTGCATGAAATTATTCAATACAATTCCCTTGTCCCAGCAAGGAGAATTCATCAATTAGAATATCAACAAATGCCCGACAAGGGTCTCAGCTACAACCAACCTCGCATCAGAATTACAATTTCAACAGTGTAAGCCTCAACTGGAACAAATAACTCAATAACTCTCCACGTCATAAAGCAACATCAAGTATCACTTTTAATTCATAATTTACTCATAGTGCGGGGAATATTAGGAACATAGCAAATTTCATCACAATTGACTCACGGGCATACTTGACCGCAACGCATAGGCACTCGTCACCACGCCTATACGTTGGACATGAGTTACACGTAGCAAATAAGACTCTATACCTAATCCCTCAAGCTGAGGTTAAGCTAAACACTTACCTCGGCTCCAAAATTGCAAATCAAGCCTCGATCACAGCCTTTCCTTTAGAATCCGACTCCGGAACGGTATTATCTAGACATAATCAACCCAAGTATATCAATAATGGCTCAATAAATCAAACCCATAGCCTAATTATTTATTTCAAANGTTATGTAATTTATTCAAGAATTATGGCCTAAAATGGAAAATCACGAAATTTCCTAAGAACCCTAAAGTTTACTACCTAATTCAATGATTTTAGGTGGTTTATTAGTGAATTAAGCTAGGAATTATTGTTAAAATTAGAAGTTTTATGGGGTTTTACTTACCTCTTACAGTGGGTGGTCGTGGAAGGTGATCCCCCAAGCTTGGATGCCCTCTAATGGAGTTTGAAGATGGAAGGAAATGAGGAAAACCCGGAATTTTGGAGTATTTAAGTGGGCTGCCAACAGGGGTTTCCGCACCTGCGACAATAGGACCGCAGGTGCGATTCCGCGCCTGCGAGAAAGTGATCGCCCCTGCGGAAAAGGGACTGGGACCCTGGGCTCGCACCTGCAGGATTGGGAGCCGCACCAGCGGTCCCACTCATGCGGAAGTCTGGTCGCCCCTGCGGAAAGGGTCGCGCCTGCGATGGCTTGGACCGCGCCTGCGGTCTCGCGCCTGCGGCCTGAGTCTCGCGCCTGCGGACTTGGGCAAGGGGGCTAGGGTTCGCTTCTGCGAGGCTGGGAGCGCAGGGGTGGTCCCGCACCGGCGGCTGGGCAACCGCACCTGCGGTTACACCAGCTACTGTGCACCGTTTTTGCTGGTTTTTGGCCTCGCACGGGGTCCGGGAGGCACCTGGGCCCACCCGAGCCCCCGTCCAAAAATACCAACAAGTCCCAAATCATTAAACGGACTTGCTNCAATACAACGCTAAAACTCAAAATCACTCTCCAAAACCCTTGAATTCAAAACTTAAGAACTTTGAAATTCTACAATTCACTTTAACGCGCCGAACCGGCCTAAACCACTCGGAATGACCTCAAATTTTGGAAATAAGTTATAAACGACACAACGGAACTATTCTCGATCTCAGAATTTAGTCTGGACCTCGGGAACATAAAATCACTTCTCAAACCACATTTCAAATTCTTTAGAAACCTCACAAGTTCATTGACTCCATTTTCCTCACTTGGACCCGAAACCAGCCAAATCAAACCCGTTTTACACCAAAACTCACAGATAGGACAAACAACATATAATAAACCTGTTCCGGGCTCCGGAACCATAACACGAGCCCGGTAATAAGGTTTTCACATAATTATTCACTTTCACATTCCTTTAATATTTTCAGAAAATAATTTCCTTTAAAAATTTATTTCTCGGGCTTGGGGCCTCGGAATTCGATTTCGGGCATACGTCCAAGTCCCATATTTTCCTACAGACCCTCCGGGACCGTCACATCACGGGTCCGGATCTATTTACAAAAAATGTTGACCAAAGTCAACTTTAATCAATTATTCAATTCAAAAATCCCATTTTTTATCAAATTTTTACATGGAAGTTTCCCGGCTGTCTGCCCGGGATGCACACGCATATCGAGGTGAGATTAACGGAGGCTTTCGAGTCCTCGGAACACAACTTTAACTGGAATTACTCAGGATGACCTTTTGGGTCATCACATTTGTAGTCTGATAGGCTGAGCTAGACCCTCGATAAACCTCCTCACCCTCTCACGATCAGTGGGGAGTATCATGATAGCATGTCGGGCCAAAGTGATGAACCTGGTCTCATACTGTGTAACAGTCATAGATCCCTGCTAGAGACGCTCAAATTGCCTCTGAAGATCCTCCCTCTAAGTAACTGGAAGAAACTTCCCCAAGAACAACTCGGAGAACTAAGCCCAAGTCAAAGGTGCAGACCCGGCTGGTCTAGGCAAGCAATAGTCCCTCCACCAAGTCTTGGCAGTACCAGAAAGATGAAAAGTAGCAAAATCGACCCCATTGGTCTTCATAATGCCCATGTTCCGAAGAACTTCATAACAACTGTCTAAGTAATCCTGGGGATCCTCTGATGGTGCACCAATATAAGTAGTAGGAAATAGCTTGGTGAATCGATCTAGTCTCCATAAAGCATCTGCTGACATAGCTGCCCCCTCAACGGCCTGTGCCACAATACCCTACTGAGCTGCTTTAGTTGTCTGAGGTGCTGGAGTCTGAAAATGAGGAGCTAGTTGCTCTGGTGTGCGAGTAGCAGGAGTCTGGGGCCCTCCCCCAGCCTGAGAGACGGCTGGTGCAGTAGGAAGAAGACCGGTCTGAGCTACGCTCTCCATAAGTCCCACTAAGCGGACAAGAGCGTCCTGAAGAACCGGGGTGGCAATGAACCCCTCTGGGACCTGAGCTGGTCCGACTGGAACCGTATGAGCAGGAACCTCACCGGCAAAGTCTACATGTGCGTCCTCTACTGGGGCTGCTGCTCTAGGCTGAGCCCTGCCCCTACCTCGTCCTCGTCCTCGGACCCTCGTAGGAGCTGCAATAGGAGGATCGGGCTACTGATCGGTAGATGAGGAAGCACGCGTTCTCGCCATCTGCGAGAGCATAGAATGGAAACTCGATTAGCATTTAGAATTAAAATCGCACGACAGAGAAGAAGAAAAAGTGAAGTTATTCCTAACTTTGCAGCCTCTGGGGGATAAGCACACACGTCTCCGTACCGATCTCTCAGACTCTACCAAGTTTGTCCGTGAGTTGTGAGACCTAAGCAACCGGGATCTGATACCAACTTGTCACGACCCGAAATCCCACCTTCAGGCCGTGATGGTGTCTAACATTGAACCCGCTAGACCAGCCAACATTTTCATTTAAATTGACTTATTAACAATTAAATAACCAAAACTAACTAGAAAAATTATAATAAAAATGCGGAAGTAATACAAAATTCAAGAATTCAATAGAAGTCCCGTAATAATTTTACTTAAGTACAACCCCAGAAACCGGTGCCACAATCTCACGAACAGTCTAAGAGTTTACTAAATACAATGGTCTGAAATAAGTAGATACAATTGTCTTGGAACTACTGAAATAAGACAGAAAATTAGAGAAAAGGGTAAGAGGTGACGCCAAGGCCTGCGGATGTCTGCAGGACTACCTCGGTGTCGTTGGGATTGAAGGATACTCCCTCACTCAGTGTCCACTGGGTCCGGCGTCGTAATCTGCACATCATAGAGAAGTGCAGGTGTAGCATCAGTACAACCGATCCCATGTACTGAGTAAGTGCCGAGCCTAACCTCGGTGAAGTAGTGACGAGGCTAGGACACGACAACAAATAACACCTGTGCAGTTCAATACTATAACAGGAAGTAATGACAAAAAATAAATAGGTAATTCAACTATAAGGGAGAACATGCTGGGGATAAAGGGGCCACAACTGCTAAAACAACAGAACAAGACAATAATTGAAATGTAGAAATAACATCGGTAATTTAACAGCTCGGAGCAAGTAAATAAACAGAGAAAGGAACGACATGTCCCCTCGTGCATAACCTCACAATCACTCGGCACGGAATGACCCCTCGTGCATAACCTCACAGTCACTCGGCACGGAATGTCCCCTCGTGCATAAATAATAATCACTCGGCACTGAATGTCCCGTCGTGCAATAATAGATAGTCACTCGGCACAATGTCCCCTCGTGCAATAATAGATAATCACTCGGCACAGAATGTCCCCTCGTGCAAAAACTCACAATCACTCGGCACGGAATGTCCCCTCGTGCATAACATAAATAAAAGCAACAAATAGGCAGGAAAATACAACAATAGGAAACCTCAAATACACAGAAATATTCAACAAATATTCTCTCGTCCCAGCAAGGGACTCAGCTATAACCAAACTCACTCAGAGGTATAATTCCACAATATAATCCTCAACCGAACGAATAATCAAATAACTTTCCACATCATTAAATACTCTCAATATATCACTTCCAGAATGATAAGAAATCCATAACACAGAGAATATCAAAGATCACAATGAAAATTATCAAGTTTGACTCACGGGCATGCTTGACCACAACATAAGGGCCCGTGAACGCGAAGGGTAAATTCGCCCAGGGATTTTCTAAGTTCAAAAACGGAAACCATACGGGATTAAACCCACTTTTCTCAAACCACTTCTTCTTCACTCTTCTTGGGCGATTCTTGAGCGACTTTTCCACCATAGCTTCATAGGTAAGTGATCTTAACTCCATTCTCTTCCATTTTTTTATCATCAATTAGTAGATTCTAGGCCTAAAATCATGGGATTAAAGGGTAGAAATTGGGATTTTGGGTAGAGTTAGGGCTTTTCGAATTTTTGGGAATTCAACCTCGATTTGAGGTCGGGTTTCAAAACAAATTGTATATTCGGGCTCGTGGGGAATGGGTGATCGGTTTTTGGTCCGAACCTCGTGTTTTGACCTAGCGGGCCCGGGGTCAAATTTTGGGAATTTTGGAAAAATATTTGGAAATTATAATAAGACTTTGGAATTGAATTATTGGGTAATTATTGATGTTATTGAGTCAATTATGTCTAGATACGATTGTTTTGGAGTGGTATTCGAGAGGAAAATTTATGCTAGAGGCTTGATTTGCATTCTTGGAGCCGAGGTAAGTGTTTGGCCTAACCTTATCTTGAGGGAATAGGTATAGAGTCTTATTTTCTATGTGTTAATCCGAATGGAATTCCGAGACTGGGAATAGTTCTGTTATGTAATTTATGACTTGTCTGCAAAATTTGAAGTCATTCCGAGGAGTATAGGCCGGTTCGGCGCATTGAAATGAATTCTAGAACTCTAAGTTCAAAGTGTTGATTCAATTTGGTTTTGGGGTCAAATTTTGAGTTTCGTTGTTGTTTTTCACGTTACGGAAGTTCGAGCGAGTCTGTATCATAAATAAAAACTTGCCAGTGCCTTTGGACAGGGCCCCAAGGGGCTCGGGTGAGTTTTGGACCCCCGGGAGCTAAGTTAAAAAAACCAGATTTTGGTTGTCTGGTTTCCTTCTTCGCGATCGCGGGAGGTGGGCCGCGTTCGCGGAGAAGGAATTGGGCTGGTCTGCTGAATGCTCTTCGCGAGCGCAGGAATCTCTCCGCGATCGTTTTAAACTACTCTATAATTACAATGAAAAGGACTTAATTTTCTACAAGGTAGAAATAGGTCCGTTGTCAGCAACCTTGTCTTTGGCATCATGATCTACACGCGCGACGTTGTCCGCGCGTGTGGCGCTGTTGGCATCTTCCTGTGGCAGAGCGCTGACGAGGGATATCAGTGGGGCGACAGAGGCACATGCGTTCTTGTCACTTGGCGCAGCCAAGACCACGGGGTCGTTCGTGGCGCTAGGCATTGGGAGGCTTGCCTGGACACCATGGGCCGCGTCCAAGGGGTCATGGGGCATGACTGGAAAGTCGCCCATGATAGTACATATGGATTACTAGTATGAAAACTAAACACCCTTTCAAAAAAAACAAGTAACAGTAAACGGAGAATGAAACATAAAATCAATAAGAGACTCAAACAGTTACAAGGTGCCAAGTTAGGGAAAGTTATATTTCGAGTAAGTTTCATTTATTTAAATTGGGAAGATCTTAATACACCACCGTGTTTAGCACGGAGTCCGACCTCAGCCCGACTGGCTAAGCCATCTCGCCTAGAGACATACACTACCAATACCACCATGTGCGTGACATGGCATCCGATCTCAACCCGATCAGCTAAGTTGTCTCAGCAAAATTCCGTGTGGGTCGACATTACATCACATCTGTCTAGAAATAATTTCATCTCATTTAATGGGAAACATCTCAATACACCAATATCAACCCATATAAGGGGAAACAGTCTCATCACATTAGCACAGGTACTTACCCCTCAATCATTCCTACACCGGCACGTGTAGTTTCGGGGTTAGGCTGTTCCAACCTACCCTTCCTCGGTGGCTAGACGATACTCCCAAGGCATTTATTATTAAAAGGGTATACCACTCAATTTATATTCTTTTACATGTCATTCATTTTATTAGCATCATTGGCCATAACGCAAAATCATGCTTGGCACATTGGTCGTACTTCATATTCAGGCTCACTATTCTACTTTCAAACATTAACACGGATTTCCAACAATAAACATTTTTTTCAAGACTTTAAGCACACATTTGAACAATTTAGGGTCTTAAGCACATATGATTTCTTACGCAATTTGACATGATCACTTCCATTTGGGGTTTACTTGAAGTTACAACATTTTAATATATACTTATACTTTGAACGCGCCCCCGAAGAACAACACAACATTATGAATATTCCGGAAAATATTCTAAAATTTTTAATATAAATACATCCTTCGACACCGAACTTATTCATAAAAATTAATTCATATTGGGCAACTCAAGACTTACAAGAAAATCGCGGGAATCAATTTTAAGAGAGAAGTTTAGCCAACATACCT
Organism: Nicotiana undulata; assembly: GCA_005239495.1. NCBI lineage: Eukaryota > Viridiplantae > Streptophyta > Magnoliopsida > Solanales > Solanaceae > Nicotiana > Nicotiana undulata. Next base: position 8,486 of record ML246515.1, read on the forward strand.
CACTTGAGCTTCCTTAAACTCTAAAATGTTCCGAAAATCTTAGGAACTTCAATCTATTTTAGAAATTTAACCAAAATTAGGAAGATACTCATGGTTCGTGCTCCTTTGAGCATTTTATCAAATACTAGGCGTACATTAAGGTTTCAAGGCCCTTTCATGGAGGATTCCATCATCCCACAACCCATTCTTTACCATATTTATCTCAACAATCTCCCTACATCCCTTGATAATACATGCATGCAAAATAAACAACTCACATACCTGAGAATTATCTTACTAATTACCCATTTTTAGTTAAATTTCGAAATTGAGGTTTAGGGTGTAAAATCTTACCTTTAGTATGAATACCTAGTGAGTCTCCCTTGCTAATATTCATGGATTTGAGCTACAATTGAGGAAAAATTTGTTGAGGAATCCTTCTCACACTCCAGAGCACTTCCCCCACTCTAAAAATATAAGTGTGAACCTTCTAAAATGTCCCCCAATATTGTTTTATAAGAATAGGGTCGGGTTTATAAGACCAAAACAATGAAGCCCCGAACACAATATGCGGTCACACATGCAGTCCGCAAAATGGCCATTCGGAACTGGGCATCAGTGCCTGGGTATGCGGCCGTTTTGTGGCTCAGAGACCCACTTTGCGGCCGCATAATGCACCGTAAAACTCCCTACCAAAAAATCTCCATGCTGGTTTTGCGATAAGTGTGCGGCCTGCCAAATATTTTTGCGGCCACATAATTGACCGTTAATTATCATCCAAAAGTTGCCCAATTTTCTGCTTCACTATGCGGCCATTATGCGGCCTGCAGAGTGATTCTGCGGCCGCATAGTGGGCCGGAGAAATGTCTTTTTATGCCAAGAATTTTCCTTCAACTCTCCATCGTATTGTTCAACCTACGGCTTCGTCTTCCACAACTAATCAGCTCCAGAATTAGCGCACAAGATGCTGAAGTGAAGTATGAGTACAATCGATTCTATGCACTCAGAGAAGTAGTGACGAAATTTTTAAGTCAAAAGATACTCGTTTTGCAGAACTTGTGTAGCTTAATAACATGTATGATACAAAGAAATATTCTAGAAACACAATTACAAAATAAAGAATATCAACAGTAAAAGTGCACAATTTGGATGAGGTTGTAAAAAAAGCTTTACCAATTAGACATGTTCAGCAAATACAACTTGCACCAACCCCAATCACAAAGAGGTACGCACCATATAATATGTGTGTTCAATACTAATAAATTACTGTAAATATGTGCCGAACATGATCCGACTCAGTATCAAATACCAAATAACACGTTCAAGAGAACCTGTCAAGAATCAAATATTTTAATGCTTGATGACAACTTCCTAATCACATCAATCTGATATGCTACCAACAACTCAACGAAAATGCGAGATATCAACTCCATGTAGGTAATTCCATATTGACAACCAAATCATCAAATAATAATAGAAGCATAGATTAGAATATTAGATGCAACACAATATAACATGTAAAAATTCATGACATACATAAAGAAGTCATATGCACAATTAAGAATGCCACTCTCGTACCACCACACAAACATAATCAGTAAAATCACCTCATGCCATAACATAATATCCCCACAATGAAACAATTGTTTTGCCACATGCACAATATCAATAAAGACCACCCTTACTTCGCCACACACGCATATCATCACCCTTATTTTTCCAGGTTGGCAACTCAAGCAAAATGCTACCTTTGTTTTGCCCCGCGCGAACAACAATAGACATAATCACATGGAAAATACCTCGTGCTGACATCTCCAATCACAATTGCATTGCAAAGAACCTCGCACAATATCATCACAATCATATGACAAAGACCTCATGCCATAATACTATCACAATCAATCCGCTCAACATGTCTATAAGTGTCATAATCACAACAATGCAAGATCACAAATTGTCATCAAGAGGCATATCCTCATAACTCACCAATAAAGTGCACAAGGACATGATAACAATAAAAATGTGGATAAGGCATGAATGTGTACATCAATTATAGCAACCAAGTTCAAGTATAGCATAAGTCTCAAGATTTATACAACATGTTCAAAATAAGATACCAATAGCCTCAACATTTTTCTACCATGCTTTATTGTGCTCACATAGTCAATTAATTAAATAATACATAGAATCGAGTAGTGCACACAACTTAACAAAGCATAGAATAAGCTAGAATCTACCCCGAGAATGAATAGCATTCCTAGCCTTAAAACATCCTTACACAGCCCATGATGTGGCTAACCTCTTCTTGAAGGAGATTTACAAGTTACATGGGTTGCCTAAGACAATTGTATCAGACAGAGATCCCATTTTCACCAGCTATTTCTGGCAACAGCTATTCAGGGCTATGAGTACCAAACTTACCATGTCTATAGCCTATCACACTCAAACAGACGCCCAGACTGAAAGACTTAACAGATTACTAGAATCCTATCTCGGGTCTATGGTATTCTCAGAACCCAAACAACGAATTAAGTGGCTGCCATTAGTAGAATTGTGGTATAACACCAATCACCATAGTTCACTCAAAATTACTCCCTTTCAGGCACTCTATGGGTTCATCCCTCCACAAATACCACTGGGATCTCTCCCTCACTCAATACACTCACAAGTGGGGGCATTCATATCCCAACGACAACATAATAAGCATATCCTTCCATGTTTTCACCTGTAAAGTGAGAAAAAGAAAAAAGCAAAAAACAGGGAAAAAGAAGAAAGGTATAAGCAATTGAACTCAAAAACTACAAAAGCTTTAGAAGTAACTAAACTTGAACTCAAAAAAGTGGGGGAAATCGGTACTTGGCAATGGGCAAAAGTCACAGATTCTCGTGGATCCGCATGCCAATGAACGGCATGAATGATATCATCCCATAAAAATGCTACAACCTCCTCATCATTCCAGTTAGAATCTTTGAAATGTTGCTTCAAAGTTCTTATCAATTCAGAAACATTTTTGTTTGCTATTAAAGCAGCTTTAATTTCTTTTACCTTCTCCCTAATTATGTTTCTCCAATCGTACTGCAACTACTTGGTCTCACTGAAATGCTCATAGGTTAGGAGCAGATGATGACAATAAAATTTAAAAGATATCAGCCTTATTGGTAGTCACTTGGAATATTCAGAGACCATGTTTATCGGTGTTGCAGCATGTCTTTGACGGGTCTGATATTTCTCCAATTCCCGAAAATGACCATTACCAAGTTCATACAATATTCTATAGGCCAAATCTCCAAAACCCTTGATATCCCTTCAAGGACTTTTCGATAAAATTCATGGCCTAGAGCCAAATTGTAATAAGGGCAATTTCTTTTTCTTTTTTGTTTATATGTAGTTATCTTACAAAACATAACACAATCAGACCTCTTTATAACAACATATTTATATAACAACTAGTTATTATAAAAGTCAACTTTTGTAGGAACCGATTTTTATGTTATGTTATAATATACTCCACATCATTAATAACATCACTTCACTATAGTTGCAAAAAAAAAACGGAACAAAGGAGGTTGTTATAGAGAGGTTTGACTGTATTAATATTTATATTGATTTTTTTTCTTTTTGTTTGTAGTGTAGTTATCTTACAAAATATAATATGTATGGCGGAGCTAGAGTGTCGAGAACGGGTTCGGCCGAACCCAGTAGCTTTGATTCGAATCGTGGATTTGTCTTAAAACTTTATTGAATATGTATAAATTACTAATTTAGAAGCCAGTAACTTAAGACAATTAAAATCACGAACCCATAAGCTTGAAATTCTAGATCCGCCTCTGTTAATATGGAACATTATTATTTATATTGGTAAGAAAATTCAAGTTAATAAGATGTTACCCACGTATTTATAATGTGTTACCTTAGATCTTATTTTAAAAAAATATTTTTTACCAATATAAAAATTTAAGTAGCTTAATTTAAAGTTCTATAATATTCTATTGTTAAAATATAGATAATCTTTTTTTCTACTTTTCTAAGAAATTTGTATTTTTTCTAATAAATTTTACGAAAATAAAATAAAAAACTCACAACTAAAAATATTTTTGGGCCCCAAAATTTCAAAGGCCTAAAGCGCGTTAATAGCCACCCTTGTGTCCCTTTCATAGACTCGGCGGGAGCAAGTTTTACGAACTTCCAAAAAAATTATTTACGTACTTTTTTGTGGGTACAAACTCGTGGATCCATATTATTGCATCTGTGTCAAATCCAAAATATATATATAAAAGAGAGCGATAGAAAAGTGTGATGTGACCTCCCTAGGGTCTCATTTATCTTTTTTCTCAAATTTTTGGTATTTCTCCCTATTTTTTTCTATTATGTGCTATATATTAAATAACCCAAAAGACTCTTAAATAGTCTTAAACATATATTTCTATTTTATCAGTTATAAGCCTGTCCACCTCCCCTATCTTCTGTTTTTCCTATTGAATTAAGTATAACACCGGACTAAATTAATGTCATTGATAGGTGAAGACCAATTTAGTGTTATATCATAAATATCTTCTTCATTGTGAAACATGAAACCATTCTTTCGTTTTCAGTGCTAGCTTGCTGAAGATTTCCAGAATATGAATATATAGTTATTGTCGCATTCAATGGAGAATTAGGTGTGGTTCTTTTTATATGCACTTTTTGATTCTTATTGAAAAAACTATGTAAAGAGGTACTCTTAGTTTGAAAATGTAGGTATGAGGTTTAACTTTTATTTTAGAGCATCTACTTGTAATTATAAGATCAAGATAGTTTTGTTTGTGTGCTATTACTCCGAATGATTGTAGTTTAATTTATGAATATTCTTTTTTTACCAATTTTAGTAGTATGGTTCATATACTTGAGATGCAACGATGGATCAGGTCCTGTCACATGTTTACTTGCTTAGAACAAAAGATAAAGCCTTTTAGAAGTTTAAAGAATATAAATCTGTTGTGGAAAATAAAAAAAGTACTAAAATTAAGATTTTTCGTAGTGATAGAGGTGGAGAATATTTTTCCTCTGAGTTTAATAAGTTTTGCGAAGAAAATGGTTTGATACATCAAACAAGTGCTCCTTATACACCGCAACAAAATAGTTTGGCTGAAAGAAAAATATAACTTTAGTTGATATGGGTAATGTTATGTTAATGAATGCACATCTACTACGTAATTTATGGGGTGAAACACTTTTAACAGCTTGTTACATATTAAATAGGGTGCCTTCAAAAAGTATACATGTTTCACCATATGAACTTTGAAATGGTAGAAAACCAAACTTAAATTATTTTAAAGTGCGGGGGTGTTTATCATTTTATAGGGTTCATGATCATCAAAGAGCCAAACTAGGTCCCAGAGGAATTAAAAATATTTTTGTTGGATATGCACAAAATTCAAAAGCATATGGACTATTGAACCTAGAATCTAATGTTATAAATTCATGTTGATTTCATTGAAAATAATTTTATACATGATAGTATTAACAAGAAAGTGGTTGAACCAAATGAAAGTGATGTTATTACATATAGATTGTCACATTCTGAAACTGCTACATGTAAAGAGAAAGTGATAATATTTAGATAGAACCAAGAAAGAGTTAAAGAATAAGAAAAGAAAAGTGTGTTAGTTCTGATTTTATATCTTCATAGTCCTTAGTCTTTCTTGTAGAAGGAGATAGAAAAAATATTTGTAATCAAATTCCTATCTTATTAAATGTTGAAGAAGACCCGAAGACATTTCAAGAAGTTATGGCTTCTCGAGATGCTTCCCTCTGGAAAGAGGCTATTAATGATGAAATGGATTCAATAATGTCTAACAATACTTGGATTTTAGTTGATCTTCCAATTGGATCAAAATCCATAGGTTGCAAATGGGTCTTTAGGAGGGCGTATAATACAGACGGTTCTATCCAAACCTTCAAAGAAAGATTAGTAGCAAAAGGTTTCACTCAAAAAGAAGGAATAGACTATTTTGATACTTATGCTCTTGTGGCAACAATAACATCCATTAGAGTTCTTTTATCGTTGTCTTCTATATATAACTTATATGTGCATCAAATGGATGTTAAAATGGCCTTTTTAAATGAAACCTTAGTGAAGAGATTTATATGCAACAACTTGAAGGTTTTATTCTTCTAGGAAATGAGAAGAAAGTATGTAAGTTGATAAAGTCTCTCTATGGTTTGAAACAAGCACCTAAACAATGGCATGAAAAGTTTGATAGTGTTGTACTATCAAATGGATTCATACATAATCATGCTGACAAATGTATTTAATCAAAGTTCACAAGAGAATACAGAGTTATCATTTGTCTATATGTTGATGACATGCTAATATTTGGTACAAATATGTTTGACATTACTAAAACCAAGAAGCATCTAACTTCAGTTTTTATGATGAAAGACTTAAATGAAGTAGATACTTGTGATGACCCTAAAGGTCATCCTGAGTTAATTAAGCTAAATCTGTGTTTTGAGACCCCGAAATCCTTCATTAATCTCACCTTGATATGCGTGCACATCCCGGGCGTGTAGCCGGGAAGTCTTTATGTTGAAATTTGATGAAAAATAGAATTTATGATAATTAAATGAATAAAGTTGACTTTGGTCAATATTTTTGGTAAACGGACCCGGACCCGTGATGTGACTGTCCCGGAGGGTCCGTAAGAAAATATGGGACTTAGGCGTATGCCCGGAATCGAATTCTGATGTCCCGAGTCCGAGAAATGAATTTTTACAGAAAATTGTTTTCTGAAAATAATAAAGGTTTTTGAAAATGAATAATTATGTGAAAACCGTGTTACCGGGCCCATATTATAGTCCCGGAGCCCGAAACGGGTTTATTATATGTTATGTGAGTTATCTGTGAAATTTGATGTAAAACGGACTTGAAATGACGTGATTCGGATTAAAATTGGAAAAATTGAGTTTTATGAAGTTTTAAGAAAATTCTAAGAGTTTCGAGGTTTAATCAGATGAATTAGATGATATTTTTATGATTTAAAAGTTTGAACAAGTCCGTAGGATGTTTTGGAAGTCGTGTGTATTTTTGGTTTTGAGCCCCGAGGGCTCGGGTGAGTTTCGGGTAGCTAACGGGGTGTGAAAACATGAAAACAATCTGGTGTTTTTGATGATTTGCTGGTGTGTGGTGTAATACCCTTCGCGAACGCGGCCAAGGGATCGCGAACGCGAAGGGTAATTATTGTGGCCTGGGAATTTACTCTACGCGAACGCGTAGAGGGAGACGCGAACGCAGAGCACTGGACAGTGCTTCTAGGCGAACGCGTCCCCAGGGGTGCGAACGCGTAGTGTTAGGCTGGGGTCTGGGGGGCTGGGTAGTTTGTTCTTCGCGAATGCGGTCCTATGCTCGCGAACGCGTAGGTCAGTGGAGTCAAACCTACGCGAACGCGGCCAAGGACTCGCGAACGCGTAGGTCAGGTTAGTCAACCCTTCGCGAACGCGGCCAGGGCCCCCCGAACGCGAAGGGTATTTTTGCCCAGTTATTAAAATACCCCAAAAACAGAATACCATACGGGATTTTCATAAATTTCACTTCCTTCTTCTTCTCCAAGCCCCATTGAAGACCTCCAAGCCATTTTTCTCCTCCATAACCATTTGGGTAAGTGTTCCTAACACCAATTTCTTCCATTTTCCTTCCCTAATCACTAGAACCTAAGCCTAAAATCATGAAAACAAGGTAGAAATTAGGGGGTTTTGGGTAGAGTTAGGTTTATAGAATTTTTGGGAATTCAACCTCGCTTTGGGGTCGGATTCTAAAGCAAACTATATATTCTAACTTGTGAGGTTATGGGTGATCGGGTTTTGGTCCGAGCCTCGTGTTTGGACCAAGCGAGCCCGGGGTCGAATTTTAGTATTTTTGGAAGAATGGTAAAAAATGGGTAGTTAGGCGTTGGGATTGAGTTATTAAATAGTTACTGATGTTATTAAGTCAATTATGTCTAGATATTATCGTTACAGAGTCGGATTCTAAAGGAAAGACGGTATTAGAGGCTTGACTTGCACTTTGGAGCCGAGGTAAGTGTTTGGCCTAACCTTAGCTTGAGGGATTAGGTATAGAGTTTTATTGCTATGTGTAATTCATGTCCAACGTATAGGCGGGGTGACGAGTGCCTATATGTTGCGGTCAAGCATGCCCGTGAGTCAATTGTGATGAATCATACCGTGTTCTTAATATTCTCTGTATTACGAGTAATTGGTGATTTATAAGTGATACCTTGATGTTGTTTCATGACATGGGGAGTTATTGTGTTATTTGTTTCAGTTGAGGCTTTTACTGTTGAAATTGTATTTCTTATGCGAGGTTGGTTATAGCTGAGTCCCTTGCCGGGGTGATAGAATCTTATTGAGTATTTCCACACACTTGAGACTCCTTATTGTTTATTTTCACATTATATTGTTGCTTTTATATTATTTATCGCACGAGGGGACATGTCGTGCTGATTGTTTATTATTATTTATCACACGAGGGGGCATGCCGTGCTGATTGTTTATTATTATTTATCACACGAGGGGACATGCCGTGCTGATTGTTTATTATTTATCACATGAGGGGACATGCCGTGTTGATCATTGATTATTTATCGCACGAGGGGACATGTCGTTCCTATTGTTTATTATTTATCACACGAGGGGACATGCCGTGTTGATCATTGATTATTTATCGCACGAGGGGACATGTCGTTCCTATTGTTTATTATTTATCACACGAGGGGACATGCCGTGTTGATCATTGATTATTTATTGCATGAGGGGACATTTCGTGCCGAGTGTTACTATTATTGCACGAGGGGACATTCCGTGCCGAGTGTTACTGTTTATGCACGAGGGGACATTCCGTGCCGAGCGTTACTATTTATGCACGAGGGGACTTTCCGTGCCGAGTGATTGTGAGGTTATGCACGAGGGGACATGCCGTGCCTTTGCCGTTCATTATATGTCCTGAGACGTTAAATTCCGGCTTTTACTTTTTACACTTCAGTTATTACCCTGTTCTACTGTGCTAGCATTTTGTTGCCTCTTTTACCCCCAGCATGTTCTCCCCGTATCTGCCTTACTTGCTTATTTCCGTCGATATTTTCCTATTATTATATAGAATTGCACAAGTACATATCTTGTTGTCGGTCCTAGCCTCATCACTACTTCGCCGAGGTTAGGCTCGGCACTTACTCAGTACATGGGGTTGGTTGTACTGATGCTACACATGTACTTCTTCATGTTGTGCAGACTACGCAGCCGAACCCGGTGGTCACTGACGGTCGGAGCATTCCATCAGTTCATACAGGAGACATCGAGGTAGACCCGCAGACGTTCGTGGGCCTTGGCATCACCTTCTACCCTTCACTTTCAGCTCTGTCTTATCTTATAGTTCAAAGACAGTCTTATGTACTTATTTTCAGACCTTTGTTTTAGTAATCTCTTAGACAGTTCGTGAGTATGTGACACCAGTTCTGGGATTTGTATAAGGGTTTTATTTCGATGTTGCTATATTATTTTGGTAATTTTTTAACCTTCGTATTGTTGACCATCGATGCCTTAGCTATCTTGTTCCTTTTAGTTGTTAATGAGTTTTATTTAGTTCAAACGTTGGCTTGTCTAGCGGGTTCAACGTTAGACGCAGTCATGGCCCAAAGGTGGGATTTCGGGTCGTGACAATACTATTCTAGGCATAAAGGTGAAAAGAGATAACAAAAGAATGACTTTATCACAATCGCATCATATTGATAAAATCCTTGATAAGCTCAGTCATTTAGGCATAAAGGAGTTTAATACTCCTTATGACTCTATCAAGCTAACTGAAAAAACTCAAAGAGAAATAGCCCAATTAGAGTATGCAAGTGCAATAGGTAGTATGATGTATGCAATGCATTGTACAAGACCTGGTATACCATTTTCTATTCGTAAACTTTTAAGGTTTACTAGTAATTCAATTAATGATCATTCGAAAGCAATAACTAGAGTACTTGGATATCTAAAATATACAAAATATTTGGGCATTTACTATAATGGTTTTCCCACTATTTTAGAGGGATATTCTGATGCAAGTTAGATTATTAGTGTTGATGATAATAAATTCACTTCATGATGGATATTTACTTTAGGAGGTGGTGCCATTAGTTGGGCATCCAAAAGACAAACTTGTATTTCTCATTCTACTATGAAATCTGAATTCATAGCATTAGCAGATGCTGGGAAAGAAGCAGAATGGTTGAGGAACATATTATTAGATATAAAGTTGTGGCCACAACCTATGTCAGCCATTTTGTATTTTGTGATAGTGAGATTACCATGTGTGTGGATCATAATAAGATATATAATGGGAAATCAAGACATATAAGCTTGAGACATGCTTATATAAGAGAATTAGTCACAAATGGACTATAACTATTGTGTGTGAGATCAAATAAGAATTTGACCGATCCACTTACCAAAGCATTGACGAGAGATGTAGTACAACAAACTTGTGAAGGAATGGGTCTAAAACCCTTGAATTAAACACAAGCAACGGGAACCCAACTTTGAGTTAGTATACACACTAACAAAATAAGTTCAATGAGGTAATAACAAGTTGTTTTGTGTTGTTTAAGCATTGATCTCCTTTCAGAGCCTTAATTCAAATGTGCTACATACTATTATGTGAGGAGTCTATAAGTTGTTAAATGCCTGGAATAACATTGGCAAAATAACAAACTTTGTAGTGCAAACTGTTACTCAAAGAGGTTGAGTTAAATATTAATAAAATTAGTAAATGTCTGTAGTAACAGGGACATTGTATCTGATTTTACCTATATGAATACAAAAGTGGTGCCACTTCAATCAAAATTTAAAGGCGAAATGGCTTCCTGGCCACTTAAACTTGCATGGCTTTTGAAAGCCGATACATAAACTTGGGACTTTTCCATTTGAACACTCAAACTCGTGAAACCCATAACTAATAAACACATTTGACCGTTGACCCATACCATGTGGCGTCAGTTGGTCCTAATCAGCCTACTGCGTGAGTCTCACGACGTTTAGGAGCATGAGAGCCCTCCTCCCAACGCCCAACGGTTCAAAATGGGGACTATTTATGTGGGTTCTTATTCCTTCAGTGTAAAACACATTACCCCTCTATTATATAGCATTTAAAGCTTCATTCCTTCATATTTCTTAAAATCTTAAGTTTTATTTAATTTTTTTTCTTTTTTCAGACTGTGAAAATGATGTAAAGTTTTGTATTTTGTCATTGTGGAGTTGAAGCTCATATTTGCATCACTTGGAAGCCAACAAATCCAGGAAGAAGGTTTTATGGGTGCTCAAAATATGGTCGAGCCAATTCTTGTAATTTTTAGGTGGTTTGGCTCACCTCTTCCAGATCACTATAAACAAGTGATTTCATGACTGTTATAAAGAATTAGAGAGAGAGATCGACTACAACGTAGGAAGAGGGTGAAGATCATTGTAACTTTAGTTGTTGTATTAGCACTAATAATTATAATTTTCTTCTTAGTCTAGTTAGCACTAATCGGTGTCTTCATAAGCCTATGTACAATGATAATGACAAAATAAATGATGTATTTTTTGTGGAATGAAAAGAAATTTTGACATAAACAAGCAGACATATATAAACAACCAAGTTCGATCAGCCTTCTTGGTTGACAAAATTAGCACTGAAAGTTGTCTAGTAGCAGAAATAGTTTAAACATTGTTCCAAAAGAAAAGTCATAGTTAAACAGACTTAAATTAACCTACAAATTAAGTTATGCAACTAACAGACTTAAGTTATCACAAAAACAAACATTCAGTCATCTTCAAGGTTGAGATTGGTTGATGTTTTGCTGAGATTGGCTCAAGTTTGGAAATAGAGACTGGCTTGGCTGATATGAAGATGGACTTGAGGTTGGCTAAGACTGGCTTGGGTTTGTCTTCTCCTCAACTATTGTTGAAGTTGGCTTTGTGTTATAGCATTTCTTCCTTACCACCTTAGTCCAGGTGCACTGTATCCAAGATCAATATTGGTCTGCCCAACATCCACGACTTCTGTAGGAGCAGGATGTACCCTATCTCTTAATCCACACTTCATAGAAAGACAAATTAGCACCCAAACTACTTATATCTAAATAAAAATTCAAATCCTCAATAATCTTACCCTTTCTATCATTGTTCTTGAATCACTAAACAAACTACCAAATCCAGTAGTTCTTGGTCTTCCTCGAGGTCCACTAGCTCTTGGCCTTCCTCTAACACTAGATATAATATCCTCAAAAGTCCTTGATCTCATACTTCCAGTATCCTGATATAAGATAAAATTAGAGATGGCAATGGGGCCGGGGGGGGGGGGGGGGGGG
>ML246516.1:0-23696 GCA_005239495.1 Nicotiana undulata
GCGAACACACTCCCAAGTCCGAAATCATCATCCGGAGTTGCTGGAGCTGTCAGAACTTGATTCTGAGGTCACTTGCTCAAAATGTTGTTCGGAACCAAAATTAGCCAAATAGGCTAGCCTTCAGGAACCAGGTGTTCCTGAACTGGCCAAATCACTTCTGAATCTCGAACTACCTGCCCACACAGATCATAAGGCACGAGTAGCCGCTATGGAAAGAGTCATTCACGGGAACGGAGTCCCAACACATAAAACGACCGGTTGGGTCGTTACAGAGAAAAGGCCCTATAGAGGGAGAGAGTTCCTCAATCAATTATTCACCAATTCTTACTCAAAATCTTTGAAGAATTAACAAGGGAGCACACTAGGTCTTAATCCTAAAGGTAAGATTCTACACCTGCGCAATTCGTAAGATAATTCATGGGTATGAGAGTGGTTTATTGTGCATGCATCATTGATCATTGGATGTAGGGAGATTTTGAGCTAAAATATTAAGGAATGGTTTGGGGGATGGTGGAATCCTCCATAAAAAGGGGACTTGAAACCTTAATGTACACCTAGTGCTTGATAAAATGCTCAAATGATCTAGAACTATGATCATCTTCCTACTTTTGGTTCAATTTGCCATATTTCTAAAATAGATCGAAGTTTCTAAGAGTTTGGAACATTTTAGAGTTTAAGGAAGATCAAGTGAGGTATGATGGCTAACCTCTTCTTCAAGAATTGAACCCCATATCACGCTTGTAAATCCCAAGATGTTTATCATAAGTCGATTATTCTGAATAAGCTTTGTGACAAAATATATTTTTAATTCGTGTTCGAATGCTCTTGTAATGCCGTGTTATTAATCAAGGATGTGTTCCAAACTATGGATTGTGTATCTACATGTTATAATTCCAAGTTGTGTTACATATGAAAATTGTTATGCGAAATTGTGTAAATATTGAAATTAGTATTGTTGTTACACCTCCACCCGCACATATTGGGGTGAGGTGGCAGGGCCGCTCTATGTAGGTATTGGTATTGTTGTTACACATCAACCCATACATAATGGGGTAAGGTGGCTGGGCCGCTTTGTATAGGTATTGGTATCGATGTGCACCTCTACACGCATACACTGGGGTGAGGCGGCATGTCCGCTTTGTGTAAGGATGGTTAAGAGGTTCTTGTGTTAAAAATTATTAAGGTTAATGACAGCTCTTGATAAATCTTCTTTGGCTTTAACGACTATCTGTGCTATTCTATTGTCACCCTGATTCATCATATTTATGTTGTATTTCCAAGTCCATGATTAGGCAGGTGGTTCCAAGTCCATTATACACATCCCACACCATTCCTACCATGATTTCTATGAGTACAAAGAAAAGAAGAAAAACTCTCATCTACTCTAACCAAAAAAAGCAAAAAAAACTAAACTACGAAAGCAATAAACATTGGGTTGCTTCCCAACAAGCGTCTGATTTAACATCACGAAATGATGCAACATGTTCCTTCACGCATCCACCAAGTCTATCGAAGTTTTATGACGGCGAAAACCACCTCCTCAATAATGTTTCACTCTCTGCCCATTGACTAAAAATGTACCATTGCTTTCGAATTCTTTTGCTCAACGACCCCATGCTTCATAACCCACACTACTTCAAATGGACCTGACCATCTAGACTTGAACTTCCCAAGAAAGAGTTCAACCTTGAATTGAATAATAGCACGACTTGACCGGGTTCAAACTCACGATGCAAAATGTGTTTGTCAAGCCATCTCTTTGTTTTCTCTTATATACAATTTCACATTCTCATATGCGTGCAGTCGAAACTCTTCGAGCTCATTTAGTTGCAACATACATTTTTCCTCATCTAGATCCATATCAAAGTTGAGCTTCTTGATTTCCCAATATTCCTTGTGCTCAAGCTCAACAAGTAAGTGATAAGCCTTTCCATAAACCAACCTATACGACGAAGCAGGAATTGGAGTTTTGTACGTCGTGTGATATGCCCATAGAGTGTCATCTAGCTTGCTAACCCAGTCGTTCCTACTTGCACTCAATTTCATCTCCAAAATTTTCTTCACCTCTCTTTTGAGACCTCTACTTGACCACTGGTTTGAGGATGATAAGCATTTTCGACCTTGTGTCTCACCCCATACATAGCTAAGAGGTTGCCCAACAACTTGTTACAAAAATGAGTACCTCCATCACTGATCAAGCACACAAGATCCAAATCTCGTGAAAATATTTTCTTCACAAAGCTCACCACCAGCTTAGAATCATTCGTAGGCAAAGCCACAACCTCAACCCACTTTGACACATAGTCAACTGCAACCAAGATGTAGCGATGCCTGTTTTATGCTGGAAACGGTCCCTGAAGTCTCTTCCCTAAACATCAAAGATTTTGACCTCATTTATGCCCTTCAATGGTGTTTAATGCCATCTCAAAATTGTACCCGTCCTTTGGCACCAATCACATCTTTTCATAAAAGCATGTGCATCCTTGAATAGCTTGGGCCAATAGAATCCCGATTGCAATACCTTTGTAACCGTCTTGTCTCCACCATGGTTTCCCCCATACGGTGATGCATGGAAATCATGTAAAATTGCTTCCATCTCCTCTTCAAGTACACATTGGCGCACCAGCTGAAGTGCACACTACTTAAACAAAAATGGCTCATCCCATAGTTAAACTGTAACATCATGCATGAATTTTCTCTTACCATCCAGAGACAACTCTGACAAAATCATCCCAGTTACAATAAAGTTCACATAGTCAACATACCATATGGATGTTCCAGTTGTGATGGCTAGAAATTTCTCACCAAGGAAACTTTCCTGAATTTTGCCCCCTTCCTCAACATGTTCGCGATTTTCTTCCCCTTTTTGATCTTTGATTTCCACGTCGAATTCCTCCAAAATAAAAACCCAACAAATTAGTCTAGGCTTAGCATCCCATTTCTTAAACAAAAACGTGATGGTTGCATGGTCTGTGCGGACGATGATTTCATTTCCCACCAAGTAGGCCCTAAATTTGTCAAAAGCTCATACTACCAAGAGCAACTCTTTTTGTCACTTTGTAATTTATCTAATCTGGATTTAGAGTTTTTCTAGTGTAGTAAATTGAGCGGAACATTTTATTTTTCCTTTTGCCCAATACAACCCCAATTGTCGGGTCAGTGACATCACACATCAACTCAAAAGACTCTCCTTATGCTGGGGCGGTGATAATTGGTGCACTCACCAATCTCTTTTTCAACTCCTCGTACGTCTTCAAGCAATGTTCATCAAACTTGAAAGGCGTATCCTTCTCAAGCAACCTACACAACGTAGCAAAAATCTTAGAAAAATCTTTAATCAATCTACGGTAAAAATCTACATGTCCCAAAAAGCTTCTGATTCCTTTGACAGAGATTGGAGGCGGGCGTTTTTCAATTGCATCGACTTTTTCCTTATCCACCTCTAACCCATCTTTGGACACCTTGTGCCTGAGTACAATTCCTTCTCGTACCATAAAATGGTGCTTTTCTCAATTTAACACTAAGTTCGTCTCTTCAAACCTGGCAATCAATTTACGCAAATTCGTTAAGCATTCATCAAAAGATTGTCCAAAGACTGAAAATCATCCATAAATACTTTAACAAGTTTTCTACCATATTAGTGAGGGTTTCCGTCATGCACCTTTGGAAAGTCTCCTGTGCATTGTACAACCCAAATGGCATTCACCTAAAATCATAGGTGCATAAGGACAAGTGAAGGTGGTCTTGTCTTGGTCCTCTGGTGCAATTGATATCTGGTTATAGCAGGAATATCCATCAAGGAAAATATACTAGTCTGTCCGTCCAACCTATCAAACATCTGATCAATAAAGGGAATGGGGAGTGATCCTTTCTAGTAGCATTATTCAGATTCCGGTAGTTAATGCAAATTCTCCAACTTGTGACAGTATTAGTTTGAATTAATTCATTACTATCATTTATGACCACCATCATTCCACCTTTTTAGGCACACATTGTACCGGACATACCCACTTTCTATCGGAGATGGGAAAGATAATACATACATCGAGCCACTTTATGACTTCCTTTCTTACCACTTCCTTCATGACTGGATTCAAGCGGCGTTGGTGTTCCACACTCGGTTTGTGCCCATCAACCATGAGAATTTTATGCATACAAAATGCTGGGCTATGTAAATTCCCATAGAATGTTTGACTAAAAATGATGCCCGGATAGATTCCCATGTTGATATAACTATAGAAATTCTTAAATCGGACCTTTTTAGAGTGACAAGTACCCCAGGACTTAGAGGATAGAATTTTTCTAGTTGTGCGAATCTGCGGTCCATTATGTGATCGCATATCCTGTATGCAGACCGCATAGTTATTGCATAGTTGGACATATTGTTGTCCATTTTGAGGAAAACGATGCGGACCAAAATGTGATCGCATATCATGTATGGGGGCCGCAAAGTTGTCGCGTAATTGCACCTATTTTTTTCGAGGGCATTATGTGGCGCACTATGCGATCGCATACCAGGTATGCGGACCACATAGTTGCCGCATACCTGGGCATATTCTTTCTTTTTTTGGCCCAGCTGAAGGCTAATAACGGCAGGTTTTCGGACCGCATAACCGGAATGCGATCACATTCCGGACCGCAAACCTGCATCGGGGCTCCTATTTTTCTAATTTTTATAACCCGACCCCCAGCCTAAGATAATACCCATCCCTCATAATTTTAACTATTTTATGATAAAATAGAGAGAGGAGAGAGTGGGTTCTAGTGAGAGAGAGTCCCAACTTCATCCATTTGACCCACCATCTCTACTCAGGCCTGGAATTGATCGAGTATGACACCATTTTCTTCACGACAAGGGGTAAGCTTCTACCCCATCAACCCTAATTTCCAGATTTTTGTTAAAATGAAACATGGATAGGTTAGTTCATGAAGATAGGGGTAGGACTCTTGCATACATGTAACCAACTAGTCATAATCTAGTAAGGGGAAATGGGTTAGAGTGATATTTCACTAAAAAGAGGCCATTCAATCTAAAGAAGCACCTAGTGTTTGATAGAACGCTCGAGTGAGTTCGAGACTTGATCATTATTCCTAATTCTAAGTTCAATTATGCCACATTGTGAACTAGATTGAAGGTGCTAGAAGGTCCGGTGAATTGTGGTAGAAATCTAAGGAAAAATCCCAAATCGAGGTATGTATGGCTAACTTTAATCCTTGTAGAATTGTCATGCTAGTGTCCGAGCATTTGGTATGAGTTCCTTGCTTGATCATATTTGAATTGATTGTTCTAATGTGTTGAGGCGTAAGATTTTGTTCTCTGATTGTCTTAGTTGTTTACAATGTAATCACGTTACTCGAAATTATGAAATATGATTCTTTATGCTTATCCTATCATGTGCAAAATTCATCATATGTTGGAACTTATCGATAGGAAGGATAGTGATACTAAATGAATGAAAAGGGTAACGAACTCAATTGTTAAATGTATCCATGTGCCAAAGGCTATGTAGTAAATGATGGGAAAAAAATGTGAATTGGTTTAATTGAGTTAAATGGCTATGGCGTACCTTACACATCTCACTGTTTTTGTAAAGGTTATTGTGCCCCTTGATTTCATGTGGTTCTCCGGTTGCTATGAACTTATACTCTCGGTGATATAAATTCTTGTGATTGAGTTGTTGCTTATTTAAACTATGTCCGGAGGGATCGGGTTGCGCGCCGCAACAAGAGGAATAAGGGTGAGATATGATTGTACGGCGGTATCGGGTTGCGCGCCGCAACAGGAGGAGATTGGAATAAGAAACTGTGAGACTCTCATTTGTGTTCTCTGTATTTCTCTGCAACATTGTTTGATTTCCATGATTATCTTCTACTTGTGTACTGTTTGATTCTACTTAGAGTGAATTTTGTTCATACATACTAGTACTATTCAATGGTACTAACGTCCTTTTTGCCGGGGGCGCAACATCTTTTAAATGGATGTAGGTGGTTTTGTAGCAGGTAGTGCCGATCAACGATAGTGGTGCTTTCTCCTCCTCCCTTCAGCAGTTCTTGTCACGACCCAAGGTCCTAACCAAGGTCGTGATGGCGCCCAACAACGGGGTCAAGAAAGCCAATACTAATTTTACTAAGTGTTCTTTCTTATTTTGATTAAATTATTTCACCATATACAAAATTAACAAGTTAAAACATGATATCGAAAGAGCTTAATCTAGTTTTAAATCCAAAAGTAGCCATAAGGAGACGTGAGTCAATATACAAATATAGATATACAGTCCAGAATCCCAAAATAACTACTACGTGTGTGCCAGGAACTAGTGTCACAAGTATCACGGGCATACTAACTGGGTATACAAAAGATAAAATATACAATCCCACTGTCTGAAATAAATAGACGGGAACATAAGCCAAAAGGGATTTCATGGTGTTGCTGAGGATCGTTAGGAGAAGCAGCTCACCGTGAAGTCAGGTCTGCTACAGTCGATATCTAGCTCCGGTCTGGTAACCAGATGCACCAGCCTCAGAACCTGTACAGTTAAATACAGAAGTGCATCATGAGTACATAAATAAATGTGTACCCAGTGAGTATCCCGTCTAATCTCGAAGATGAGAGGTCGATTTGACACTCACTAAGGTCCAACAGTATAATATATGACAAGATATAACAAAATACAGTATACACGTAAGACAGTGAGCAGCAAATACGTGTCAAGTACAGAAATCCATGTACTACTGAAAATAAACAACAATGTACACTTTCCTTTCCCCCAAATATCCGTCAAACCAATATCCATGAAATAGTACCCAATAGTCATACGCACATAGGAATAAGACAACCGACTGGAGTCGTAAGGAAGACATCTAAGTACTGTTTGGTCGTAAAGCTTCCCCTGCTCGCGAATCATACCTGCGACTCGGGTGCTGACACATATATACCGAATTATCATAAAGCTTCCCCCGCTCGCGAATCATACCTGCGACTCGGGTGCTGACACATATATACCGAATTATCATAAAGCTTCCCCCGCTCGCGAATCATACCTGCGACTCGGGTGCTGACACATATATACCGAATTATCATAAAGCTTCCCCCGCTCGCGAATCATACCTGCGACTCGGGTGCTGACACATATATACCGAATTATCATAAAGCTTCCCCCGCTCGCGAATCATACCTGCGACTCGGGTGCTGACACATATATACCGAATTATCATAAAGCTTCCCCCGCTCGCGAATCATACCTGCGACTCGGGTGCTGACACACAGACACACACACACACATATATATACCAATTTTCCCATAGGCTCGGTAGAGCTATACTCGTAACAAGGATTAATTAACTGAAAATTCAGATGCAACTTCTACCATTTTCATGCTAGATCAAATAATAAGCAACTCAAAGTACGCCTAAAGATACATATAAGGCACATAAAAGCATGCTTGTGAGCCCTAAAGCTACCAGACATGGCATAATAGTCGCTACGTACGGACTCTCGTCACTTGGTACGCACGTAGCCCCCAACACAATGACACACAACATATAGAACACCTATGGAGACAATTCCCTCTTACAGGGTAAGAAAGGAGACTCACCTCGTGCTGAATCTACTCCCCGTACCAAGAACGCGCCCGAAACTCCAAACTTGCCCCAAAAGGACTCGAAACTAATCAATCAATACGAACATATATCAAATTATATTCATAACATGAGATTATCCTATGAATTTGGTCAATTAACCATTCTTGAAGAAATACTAAAATTCGCCCCCAGGCCCGCACTCTCGGATTTCGAAAAAATTTCTCGAAGGAATCACTCACCCTAAGGATCGTTAATATATGATTTCTACTTGAATTCATGGCAATTAATGGATAATTCATCAAATTTCTCAAGAACCCTAAGTTACTACCCAAGTCTTAATTTTTCAATGATTTAGTAGATATTTCAATTAGTAATTCATGTATTAAACTTGTACTAAAGTGGAATTAACTTACCTTATCAGTAGCTAGGTCGTGGAACTTATTTCCCCAAGCTCCCAAGTCTTTGATGGAGGTGAAGAATGAAAGAAATGGGTAAAATTCCAAGTTTTAAATGAAAACAAACTCCCTGGCCTACAGTGATTCCGCACCTGCGGCTCGAGGACCGCACCTGCGGTCTCGCACCTGCGAACTAAAGCTCGCACCTGCAGATCTGGACGAGTGGGGCTGGGGTCGCACCTGCGGAGGGATGACCGCACCTGCGGTTCCGCTCCTGCGGACCCTTGTCCGCACCTGCGAGAAAGGGGGACCTCACCTGGGGTCGCACCTACGATACTTGGGACTGCAGGAGCGGTCCCGCACCTGCAACTGGGCAACCGCACCTGCGGTCACACCAGATCAGGTGCACCAGCAGTTGCATCAGCTGATTTTTAGCCCTGTTTGGTGCCCGAGGGGCACCTGGGCCCACCCAAGCCCCCGTCCAAATATAGAAATAAGTCCCAAATTGTAATACGGACTCGCTTGAGCCTTCGGAAACCTCAAAACAACGCTAAAACTCAAAATCACATCCCAAAACCCCTAAAATCATAATTTAAGAACTCCAAGTTCTTGATTTCTATAACGATGCGCCGGACCGACCTATACTACTCGGAATGACACCCAATTTTTCAGGCAAGTCATAAATGACATAATGGAACTACTACCAGTCTCGGAATTCCATTCGGACCTCGATAACATAAAATCACGCTCCAAACCAAATTTCAAACTTAAGGAAATTCTTATTTCTATATTGGGCGCCTAAATGCTCCCGGGTCATCGAATGTCCGTCCCGAACATATGCCCAAGTCTAAAATCATCATACGAAGCTACTAGAGCTGTCAGAACTAGATTCCGAGGTCGTTTGCTGAAAGTGTTGACCGAAGTCAAACTTGGCTAATAAGGCCAACCTTAAGGAACCAAGTGTTCCTATATCACTCTAACTGCTTCCAAATCCTGGACCACATGTCCCCGCAAGTCATAAATCACACGAAGCCATTATGGAAAGTCTCATTTAGGGGGACGGGGTCCTAATACGCAAAATGACCGGTCGGGTCATTACAATTCTAGTGAGGCCCATTTCCTCCCGGGGCCGTGTGTAGATACATGTTGATTTATTTTGTACATATTGTCCCTTTTAAGGTATAGCCGGGGCCTTGTTGCCGATAGGTCTATGTTCATTTCTCCATACTCTTAAAGGCTCCGTAGACACTCATGTGGGTTGTGAATATATTTTGGGTAGTTGTTGGATTAACTCGTAATCGTGATTCTGTATCGTGAATATTGTAATTAGTATGTTTGTTTAAAGATCTAATGTTGGTAATGGCGAACGAGGATAATGGACTTAATGTTAGGAATAAATATATGCTTTTGATTTATCTCTTGCTACCTCATGTAAATAATGTATGCTATAAATATGGGGAGAAACGAGTTGGGTAGGAAAGGCTAAACAAGCTTGCTTGACCGGGTCACTCGGTTAGGCGCTAGTCCTATCCCTCAGTTTTTGGGGCGTGACAAACTTGGTATCAGAGCCTAAGGTTTTAAAGTGTCCTAGGATGTCTCGGAGCCGTGTCTAATAGAGCCCTTCTTATCGGTGTGTTGTCGACCACATCTATAATTAGGGGGCTGCTTGGACATTTAGGAAAAATACCCTTCATTGTTATTCTATATCGTGCGATAGAGTGAGAAATGAGGTTGTTTATCTCTAACTCGTAAATTGCTTTAACTTTCAGTAAATGACACCCGAGAAGAAAGCATGACTCGGCCAACGGGCCAATGCCACCCCAGGAGTGGCCACTGATTCCCAATTGAACGATGCGGGTGAGAATAATTCCCCGACGATGAATAAACCCAATTCCTCCAAGCCAGACCGGACCATTCAGACTCCTACTCTAGCGGAGGGTGCCACAATCCCTCCCGCTGATATTCCTGATCCTTCTCCAGTCCCAGCTTTCGGTCCCGGTATTTCCGATGGGGACCTTAGGGGAGATATTCAGATGTTGACACAATTGGTGGCCTCTAAGGCCCAGAAATCAAGTGTTGCCCCCACATCCTTTAGCGAGCAAGAAGATTCATCCGGTTCTAGGGTTAACAGGTTTCTTCAGCTAGACCCTCCATAGTTCACAAGTATCGACCCCGAGGCAGACCTTCAGGATTTTATTGATGAGATGCACAAAACCCTCTGAGTTATGCGTGCAACTGAGATAGGGGGAGTACAATTGGCTTCTTATCGTCTGAAAGGGGCGGCGTATTCGTGGTTTGAGATGTGGGAGGATTCCTGTGAGGAGGGGAGCTTTCCGGCGAGGTGGAGTGAGTTTGCATATGCTTTCACAGACCATTTCCTGCCCGCTGAGATTAGGGCAGCTCGTGCTTTAGAGTTTTAGGTTCTCAAACAAGGTAATAGGAGTATGTTGGACTATCATATGGATTTTGTGCGCCTGTCCAAGTATGCTGTTCATATGATGCCGACTATGAAGGCTAGAGTTCGTCGATTTGTGCAGGGCCTTGGTCTCTTGGTTGTTAATGAAGCTTCCACAACTGCTCTACATTCTGACATGAACTATGGGAAGATTGTGGGATTCACCCATGCTATAGAGGCTCGAAAGTTGAAGCTAGGGATGGATCGAGAAGGTGGTAGCAGGGCCCGGTCAGCGGGCAACCTTGGGAGTTCATTCAGAGATGGGAGATCGGTTCCCCGGGGTGGGTCATCAGGGCCACCCCAGTCTTATTCTCAGTAATCAGCTAGTGTCCCACTATCAAGGCATCATCATCATCAGTAGGGAGGTCGTTTTGGGTCCAGTTCAGGTAGCAGGAGGTTCCATCAGCCGGGTCGACCAGGAGGGAGATTCCAGCAGCAGCGGAGGGCCCCATGCCCTAAGTGTGGGAGGTTTCATTCTAAGCCCTGTTTCTTGGACATACCGGTATGCTACAGATGCAGAATGAGAGGCCATATTCAGCGAGACTGTCATAAATCCAGTCAGGGCACAGGTAGGGGCATTGCTCAGCCATCCAGTTCTTCAACTGCTACATCTTCAGCACACCCTCCATCTCACGGCCCTCCAACACCACCAGGGCGCGGTGCATCTTGGGGTGGAGCACGGGGTCGGGGAGGACCCAATCGATTCTATGCCCTGAGTGGTCGTCAGAGTGCATAGGCTTCTCCAAATGTCATCACAGGTATTCTGACTATTCAATCTCATGATGTCTATGCCCTTATTGATCCTGGGTCTTCTTTGTCATATGCTACTCCTTTTATTGCTTCAAGTTTTGGGATAGAAGCCGATCAACTTCATGAGCCGTTTTCAGTGTCGACTTCGGTTGGTGAATCTATAATGGCCGCACGAGTCTATAGGAATTGTGTTGTCACAGTATGTGGTCGGGATACCACGACCAATCTTATTGAGCTAGGAATTGTTTATTTTGCTGTAATAATGGGAATGAATTGGCTCTATTCATGTTTTGCTAAGCTCGACTGCCAAACCAGAATTATGAGGCTTTAGTTTCCTAATGAACTGGCTATTGAGTGGGAGGGGAATAATATTGTGCCAAGAGGTAGGTTTATTTCCTACCTTAAGGCCTAAAAAATGATCAGAAAGGGGTGCATCTACCATTTGGTCCGGATTGCGGACACCACTTCTGCGGTGCCTGCTCCCAAGTCCGTGCCCGTTTCGAATGAATTCCTTGATGTTTTACCGGATGAGCTTCCTGGGATTCCACTAGATAGAGAAATCGATTTCGGGATTGATGTATTGCCATACACGCAACCAATATCTGTTCCACCCTACAGGATGGCGCCAGCGGAATTGAGGGAGTTAAAAGAGTAGTTGAAGGATCTTCTAAAAAAGGGTTTCATTCGGCCAAGTGTGTCGCCTTGTGGCGCACCGGTCCTTTTTGTCAGAAAGAAAGATGGGTCGCTGCAAATGTGTATTGACTACCGGCAGCTCAACAAGGTTACAATAAAAAACAAAGACCCATTGCCTCGGATAGATGATTTGTTTGACCAATTGCAAGGTGCTAAATTCTTCTCAAAGATTGATTTGCGGTCCGGGTATCACCAAATAAAAATCAGGGAGCAGGATATTTCTAAGACTGCCTTCAAAACTCGGTATGGGCACTTTGAATTCTTGGTAATGTCTTTTGGGCTAACCAACGCCCCAACGGCTTTCATGGACCTTATGAATCGGGTCTTCAAGCCATTTCTTGACTCTTTTGTAATAGTCTTCATCGATGATATCCTTGTGTCAGGACCCAAACCGATGGGCCGCGACGGGCACCTGGTACCTTACTCAACCGTCCACCAACGTAACGTATCTTTCTTATTACATCATCATATACACGTGACATACGAGCCTAATAGGCCAACATACTCATTTATAAACTCAAAACATAGGCCGACAAGGCCATACAATCTTTCACGTACACGACATATGTCTACATGCCTCTAAGAATACATAAATGTCATAAAGGTCAGGACAGAGTCCCGCCATACCAAACATTACACGTCTAAATCATACTAACCAAACAAGCAACTCCGAAGCAAATGGAGTGCACCAACATCTTCCGCTGAGCTGATAGNTCATAATATCATCAGCCTCTGAGGGAATCCCATTATATCATATCGGCCACTGTGGGCAAAATCATCATTGTATACCAGCTGATCAGGTCGTGGTGCGTATATAACGCCATAACCTTGCCCATATCCCATATACAAATATATATATACATATATACGCGTATATAATGCTGTTTGAATATACATACATATATACGCGTATATAACGCCGTTTGAATCACATTTCATCCACTGTGGTCAACATCATCATCATATACCAGCTGATCAGGTGGTGGTGCGTATATAACGCCATAACCTTTTCCCATATCCCATATACATATATATACATATATACGCGTATATAACGCCGTCTGGTCATGGGTCAATGTGCATGTATAAATGCATGAAATGCATATGAAATACGTTAATAAAATCTCTCGATACGTTATGCTTCTGATTGATATCATGAAATAAACTTTACCAACTTACGTATTTTTGAGACCCATGAACATAAGATAATAATAATTCACATGGGGAATCAAGAATATAGACACCCCTAGTATTTCTATGAATAGAGTAATTTATGGAAATCGTGCATTTATTCGTTTCTTCTGTATAATTTGGATCATGCCAAAAGGAAGGAAGGGATAATCTTAACATACCTGGAGTAGGGGAAAATCCGTATGATGTTCTTGGAAAGGTTTGCACCGTACTCCTTTAGAACCGTAAAAGTTTACGTCGCTAAATCTTTGTTGGGATTGTTTGTTTGCAAGAAGAATTGATAACGTTTCTCTCATCTGATTGTAATGTCTTGATATTGAAAATATTAGGAATGAGTTTAAGGAATTAACAAATCAACTAAACAGTCACGAAAGGGTGGATGATTATTTCGTTACTATGATGTAAGTTGTGACAAAGAATTCTAAGGGAAATTAGCAGAAGCTCTCTTTGTGAGCACTTCTATTTGCTCCTTAGTCGTTAAGAATGTTTCTCATTTCATTTTAGTGTTTCTCTTTGTATGCTCTCACTTGGTTTTGGTCTTTAGGACTGACCAAAAAAACAAGGATACAAAGAAAAAAAGCAAGATTGTTTATGGTTTATTTTGAAAGTCTTTGAGGTGTCTTGTAATTAAGGTCTCAAGATGCCACCTAATCTTATGTGACCATGAGTCACTTACTTGCTAGTGGCTTGCTTCCACGTAGGAGTGGGGTGGGATTTGTTTTTAATTTTTATCCACTTATGAGGTAATTAGGTAATGTTTCGTTACTCGGTAATTAATCAATTACCCGCATAATTAAAAATTATCTCCAATTACTTAAATTTTTACTTATTTTTAATATAATTTATACATCCTACTATCATTTTCATATGGTACCTTGTATGGTACTAAGGTATCAGGTATTAACGCTTTGCCCGAATTTTATCCCAACATGCCAAATTTGGACGAAAATGTATTTTCTTTGAATTACTTCCCCTTTCACCTTCACGAATTTACTAACAACTTGTTTGAAATAGAATAATTCTTATAATCTCCAAAAATTCTTTTCCTTGGACTGATGTCAATTACCTTACAACAAATTCAACGTACAATACTGCAGGGTGCAACACTGTCCTAACTTATTACTGCGAAGCGTAACATCACTGTAATGTAATACTGTTGGGTAGAACACTGTCGTAACTTTAATACCGTTGGACGTAACATCATCGTAATATATTACTACATAGGGTAACATCATCGTAATATAATTCTGCAGGACGTAATATTGACGTAATATTGCGGGGTGTAACATCATTCTCCCCTTTGGAACATTCGTCCTCGAATGTCGACTAATGTTCCTATCATTTTCTTAACTTATATCTTCCGAATACTTTAGAAATTTCCTTGCCATCTAGGCGACTATTCTGTGAATAATTCCAAAGTCTAGGGCATCCCCCCCTTAGGCCTCCTTCTCACACCACAACTTGTAGTCGGAATCCTTCCAATCTCGTAGCGGTTGCTACCTTTCATCATGCAGCCTTTATAGTTTTGATCTTATAAGTGTGCCCAATCTCTAGGATTCACATGTAGATCTTGAGATGTCCCTTTGGGCATTTATGAGTATACTGAAGTTCTTCGCTCGGTACTTGGTTGAATTCACGAATATTGTTATATCTCATCGCATATGCCTGTTTAACCATCCATATGAATTACTACCATAATTCTTACTTTAATTTATCGTTGCTGAGGTCTGCTACCAAATCCCGACTTACTCCCATTGCTCATTCCATATGTATAAATTTAAGTCCTTTAATGATTCCTCATTACTGTTCATCTTTAGAATGACGGCCTAATCTTATCTCATACTTTGTAACTTTTATCCATCCATTGTCGATTCACCTCAATATTTACCTACAATATACCACTGATACCTTGAAACTTCTTAACTAAAACCTTGCCACTAAGGCTTATGTTGCATCGAGGAATCTTTCAAGTGATTTTCCTAATCCACTTAGGGGCGATACTGTACTTCAATAATCGTATTTTATAACATCCTAATGTGATTCACCTTACGTGGGTATTTTTAGCCCCTTACAATTCATGTAATCCTCTTCGAGTCATTACTCAATCGAAGGCCCAAACGTCATCTTTTATCTATCACAATTACACTCTCATTCTATTACCATGGTGGAATTCTAAATGCTATTAGTCTTAGACTCTTTTGAGTTTATTCAGGCTATAGTGAGCTTTGTATAATTTAGAGAAAACATCTGCTCTTCTTGTTTACATAAGCTTAATCCTGAGGACTTATCCATTTTCGTTACCTTCTCACTCGCCCTTTTTTTTTAATCCTTACTCTTGTCTTCTAGAACCTTGTCGCTTCACCATACAATGGCTTGCGACCTACACAACTCTATTTATTTTACTTGTAACCTTTCAACTTGCTTGCATCACAAATTTCCTTATGTCATTCTGGGACAATCAAGCGAGACATCACATCGTCTCTAACGCTTCTTTACTGTCTTTGTTAGCCTCCTCAATAGCTAGAAACCATAGGCTATGAGATATGTCACTGGCTATGCCACTAGCATTCCTGGATATTGAATCACAGCACTTCTAGCCTTCTATCCGAGGTATGGACTATTCACATATTCTGCCTTTGAGTATCTCGTACGTTGTTCACCTTTACCTTACTTACCTTAAAATCTCGCATCGTATCTTCAATCTCTTTCATGACCTCCCTTCATCCTAGGTGTAATTCGCGTCCATAACTTGAAGCTCTATTATAATACTCGCACCTCTGCTACATCCACAATCCGTCGGGAGCTTCGTGCTGACTTCTTATGAGGCTGGCACTTCTTCTAACTAGCTTCCTTGTAGAGCCATTATAGATTATGGTTGTTGTGTTATTTCTCTTGAACATCTGATATTAAGAGTGATTCTGTCGAGTTCTCCAGCCCAACTTCTATAATTTTTCTAGGTCCAATAATCAGACCCCTGATTTATTTAAGTGATGTAATTCTTTAGTTTCCTCTTTCCTTCTGAACAGCCTTTATGTAGGCTTAAGCTATCTTCCAATCTGTGGCTCATGGTATCAGTTATTACCTTGGCCTTTCATGAGTGTTATGGAATATCCATGATACAATCTTCTAATAACTCAATCCTTTGTCTAAGCCTTGGGCTTAATTCTTTCTTTAAACTTATACCGGAGTCTTCTATGGCCGTATGATTGTCAACAAATATGCTGCCTGGATAATGCTCCAAAATCTTGAGTGTATCCATAACGTACTAACTCTGGATCATTGATCAGATAATGTTTTTGTTCCATCTTAGCTTTTTTTTCAACGTAAGCTATTACTTTTCCTGATATTTTTGCCCCCTTGTTGCGTCCATACTTAGCTTATCTTAGTGCCCATATATATTGAAATTCTATACAACTCATATGATCCTGAATATCACCTCTGATTTTACTCCCTGTTCATTAGCCACTGTAGGTGTCACTTTCTTAGGGAGTGCATAAAATGTTGTTTTGAGACTATTGTCACACGACCATTTCCTCTTTAGGTCGTTGTACTGAGGTTGAAGCCTTCTTCCTTATTTCCTCAGCTAGTCTTTCATCGTAGTACTTAGGGAAGACCCTCTGACTCTTGTAAAGATGCGAGCTTATTACATCAAATACTCGACAGACCTTCTGATGTCCTTCCTTGCCTATACTTATCCGTAGTTGCTTACCTCCATGCCCCTGTGCTTGTAGGGTTGCTTCTGAACTAATATTTTGACTGTCTCCCCAGTGGCACTCTCTTTTATTACCGTAACATTCATACGGACTTATGGTACCCTTAACTACCATGACTCCTATCTGAATATATTTCAAGTATTACAATAACATTACTGTGAAGCTGAATTCTCCATGTTGGGTTCTACTATGTTTATCTTACACGATCTGATGACTCATCTATAACCTCTTGTTTAGCAATAACTGGGATCTTCCTTGCCAATTACTAACTACTCATTGGCCCATTCTCATATTAATATTCCGCGTAACCTTTCTTGGGTTATTTCCTTTGTCTTAACTTACGTCTCGCACTGGCTCCTTATTTATTAATAACAGCTCGGGTAGGAACCTTTACTTCCTCTCATTGACGTTGTTCTTGCACAATATTCTAAAATCGTAGCGTATCTGTAGTATTTTGGATAAATACCATCTCATTCCATTTTCATTTTTTTTTTCGCATTCTTGCTTTACCATTCCATAGTTACTAGAACCACTTATTCCGATATAATGAAACATCATTCCATATTCCCCCTTTATGGAGGTACTAAGAGCTAAATCCACGAGGATTTACATATAGATGTTTTACCTCTTTATCTTTGGCGTCATTTCAGAACACTAATGATCCTTACTCGCCTTGCGGCAATCCTTGTGTACCAAGGACAACAAATTCCCTTACTCGCGGTGGTGACACTTAGCGCAATTGGCACATGTAGTACCTTAAGCTTAACTTTTCTCACATTGCTTTCTCTAGGGAAGCGTCTCCCCGAATGACTATTCTCTGTATTCATCGTGAATCTTCTTCTGTGGTCCCTTCTATTACCGCCAGAACGAAATCTGAAATTCCCATGATGCCAAGTACTTCCCAATCATTCAGTCCCTAATTCATATTTAGTTTATCTTGTTTGCCATTCCATACTGAGTTCTGTTACTCTGGGGATTAACTCTCCCCTCTGGTAGTCGCGTTGGAGTTACGAACTTATTTCTCGAAATGAGGATATAACCTTATGGCCTATACTCTTTCGTTGTCTTAAGGCCCATCACCTTTCGTCTCTTTCTTCATTTGACTATAGGTTTTGTAACACTCTACCGTTTTCATCAATGTATCACACCTTATTCATAATTCTTCCTTCTCTCTCTTCTTATTACTCTGCTAATGTTTCTGCATATCCATTTTCTTGTGAAAACTTCAATACGACATTCCTTCACTTTTAGCTTTGCTTTGCTCCATCCAGTGGCTCTTCAAGTTGCTTAACATTCTCGCTTTACTAGTGACGCGAGCCACACTAAGGTAATATGTATCCCTTCAAGGTTTACAGTGCATGTCCTTGTAGTACTCATATCCGGCTGAACTATTTTAAAGTGTACCATCTGGGTGTCTCACAAGGAGATCTATTAGCACATTTGCAATATCCTTCAGAAATGTCAACTGTCACAAACAATTCATCCATCATATCTTCTTATACTACTTCTATTAACCCCCATAGGGCATATCTGGAATGGGTGCGACCAATTGTATATACCTCTGTTACTATTGAATATAACTCAAAAAGCTTATGTGCCTCTTCCTGAATTATAGACACTGTTAACCTTTGTTAACTGGAGGCCTCGTACCATTCTTCATCTTGCTTCTTTTGCTTGTTGAAACTTGTATTTATCTTCTTAATCTCTCATTGTCTTTCACCATAGAGGTGAATAGGCATTCTTGCCTTAAGGCTTCTTAACAGGATGCTTACACCTTTCAGTACACCCATGATCTGCTAAAGACTTCACATTTACTTGTCGTAGGCATCGTCTTATTACGAATAAAAATAGAATTTCGGAATTTGAATTCTTATAAGTGAGCTCTACCACACGATCTAGAGTAAGAAGAAAGAGTGACAATCCTAAATGCCTTGTAGCCTCCTGCTTATAAGTGTGGTGCACGACACACCCATAAACAAGACTCTACTAGACACGACTTGTAGACTCCCTAGGACAGAACTGCTCTGATACCACTTTTGTCACGACCCAAACCGATGGGCCGCGACGGGCACCCGGTACCTTACTCAACCGTGCACCAACATAACGCATCTTTCTTATTACACCATCATATACACGTGACATACGAGCCTAATAGGCTAACATACTCATTTATAAACTCAAAACATAGGCCGACAAGGCCGTACAATCTTTCACGTACACGACATATGTCTACAAGCCTCTAAGAGTACATAAATGTCATAAAGGTCGGGACAGAGACCGCCATACCAAACATTACACGTCTAAATCATTCTAACCAAACAAGAAACTCCGAAGCAAATGGAGTGCACCAACATCTTCCGCTGAGCTGATAGCCTACGTGGAGGGCTTTCGACCTGTCTATCGGGACCTGCGGGCATGAAACGTAGCATCCCCAGGCAAAAGGGACGTCAGTACGAATAATGTACTCAGTATGTAAGGCACATAAATAAATACATAAGAGACATAGAAGAGATATATACTAATTGACTCAACCTGTATGTCTGGATAACTCTGTAAATAATAAATCACTTTTAGTATCATGCATATGCGTATGAATGTCATGTCGTGCATAGGTATATGTTTCATAACATCATAAGCCTCTGAGGGCATCCCATCATATCATATCGGCCACTGTGGGCAAAATCATCATTGTATACCAGCTGATCAGGTGGTGGTGCGTATATAACGCCATAAACTTTCCCATATCCTATATACATATATATACATACATATATACGTGTATATAACATCGTTTGAATATACATACATATATACGCGTATATAACGCCGTTTGAATCGCATTTCAGCCACTGTGGGCAACATCATCATCATATACCAGCTGATCAGGTGGTGGTGCGTACATAACGCCATAACCTTTTCCCATATGCATATACATATATATACATATATACGCGTATATAACACCGTCTGGTCATGGGTCAATGTGCATGTATAAATGCATGAAATGCATATGAAATACGTTAATAAAATCTCTCGATAAGTCATAAGGCCATTATGCTTCTAATTAATATCATGAAATAAACTTTACCAACTTATGTATTTTTTAGACCCATGAACAGAAAATAATAATAATTCACATGGGGAATCAAGAATATAGGCACCCCTAGTATTTCTATGAATAGGGTAATTTATGGAAATCGTGCACTTGCTCGTTTCTTCTGTATAATTTGGATCATGCCAAAAGGAAGGAAGGGATAATCTTAACATACCTGGAGTTAGGGGAAAATCCGTATGATGTTCTTGGAAAAGTTTGCGCCGTACTCCTTTAGAACCGCAAAAGTTTACGTCGCTAAATATTTGTTGGGATCGTTTGGTTGCAAGAAGAATTGATAACGTTTCTCTCATCTGATTGTAATGTCTTGATATTGAAAATATTAGGAATGAGCTTTAAGGAATTAACAAATCAATTAAACAGTCACGAAAGGGTGGCTGATTATTTCGTTACTATGATGTGAGTTGTGACAAAGAATTCTAATGGAAATTAGAAGAAGCTCTCTTTGTGAGCACTTCTATTTTTCTCCTTAGCCGTTAAGAATGTTTCTCATTTCATTTTAGTGTTTCTCTTTGTATGCTCTCACTTGGTTTTGGTCTTTAGGACTGACCAAAAAAACAAGGATACAAAGAAGAAAAGCAAGATTGTTTATGGTTTATTTTGAAAGTCTTTGAGGTGTCTTGTAATTAAGGTCTCAAGATGCCACCTAATCTTATGTGACCATGAGTCACTTAATTGCTAGTGTCTTGCTGCCACGTAGGAGTGGGGTGGGATTTTTTTTTATTTGTATCCACTTATGAGGTAATTAGGTAATGTTCCGTTACTCGATAATTAACCAATTACCCGCATAATTAAAAATTATCTCAAATTACTTCAATTTTTACTTATTTTTAATATACTTTATACATCCTACTATCATTGTCATATGGTACCTTGTATGGTACTAAGGTATCGGGTATTAACGCTTTGCCCGAATTTTATCTCAACATGCCAAATTTGCACAAAAATGTATTTTCTTTGACTTGCTTCCCCTTTCACCTTCACAAATTTACTAACCACTTGTTTGAAATAGAATAATTTTTATAATCTCCAAAAATTCTTTTCCTTGGACTGATGTCAATTACCTTACAACAAATTCAACGTACAATACTGCAGGGTGCAACACTGTCGTAACTTATTACTGCGAAGCGTAACATCACCGTAATGTAATACTGTTGGGTAGAACACTGTCGTAACTTTAATACCGTTTGACGTAACATCATCGTAATATATTACTACATAGGGTAACATCATCGTAATATAATACTGCAGGACGTAATATTGACGTAATATTGCGGGGTGTAACACCTTGTTTATTCACGAAGTCAGAAAGATCATGCTAATCACCTCAGGGCAGTTTTGCAGATTCTTCATCAGCACCAATTCTATGCAAAGTTCTCAAAATGCAAATTTTGGCTAGAATCAGTTACCTTTTTGGGCCATGTTGTCTCCAGGGAAGGGATTCAGGTTGATCCCCAAAAGATCGCAACTATGAAAGATTGGCCTAGACTAACGACTCCGATAGAGATTCGCAGTTTCTTGGATTTAGCTGGATATTATAGGAGGTTTGTGGAGGGATTCTCTACTCTCGCCTCCCCACTGACTAAGCTGACGCAGAAAGCGGTCATGTTCCAGTGGTCCGATGCTTGTGAAAGGAGTTTCCAGGAATTGAAATCAAGATTGACTTCGACGCCGGTGTTGACCTTGGCCCCAATTGACTGAAAACTGAAAGAGGCATCAAATTTATTCTAGCTTGCAAATCACAAAATGTTCGTCCCACATCCACCTCACCAATTCGAATAGGTATGGTGTAGCTCCCCAAATCCTACAACTTTTGTGGAATATTTCTTTTAATTCTCGAGATGCACTCTTTAGTAAGTGCCAGTGTCTCAAACTCTGTAAACCTTCTTTTGTTAACCACAATATCTTTGATTTACCTAGCATGTTTTGGGATTTCACGTAGCACATCAACAAATGGTAGATTCAACTGAATTTGGCTCAGAATATCAAGAATTTGTTGAACATCCTATCATCACTTTTACTCTTCAATCTTTATGGGAAAGGAGGTGCTGGCCTTGCAATCGAAGTCTTTTTACTTTATTCAGTTTCTTTCTCAGTTTCTCTTACAATTTTGGAGATCAGTTCATCCTTAGGAGTGGCTTTTTCTTTCTTTCTTGTTGGTAATTTTTCTAATTCTTTGCCATTCCTCAAAGTTACAATATTTACCTGAGGATTATTATCTGTATCACTGGGCAGGGCCCTTGCAGGTCGAGTATTTTGTTGTGCAGTGAAATGCCTAATTTGACTCTCTATATTTCAAAATTCAGTCCTCAATTACTGATTGTCTATTCAAAGTTGGTTGTTTCCAATCAACAACTTTTTCAACATATCATTAGTGCTTTCTTCTGCCTATTGAGGTGTCTTTTGAGGCTGACTATAATTCCCTTGAGGCGTGTACTGATTATGAGTGGTCTGGTTCCCACCTCATGAGAAATTTAGGTGATTCCTCTAGTTGGGATTACAAGTTTTCCCATATTGATTATTATGGTACATTGGACATGTACCTTTCTATCCCACATAATAACAAATTCATGATTCACCGGGCATTGGTCAATCATATGGCTATCTCCACAAATTTCACAACATATGGCCATCCTTTGGACCTGCTCCATTTGATGCCCTTGACCCATTGCCATCTTATCCACTTGGTTGGTTATCTTAGAAATTTATGCTCGCATGGTTGACACCTCATCAAGTTCGAGTGTACCTGATGATTTGTGTATTGTCATCCTTCTTGGCTCACCATCCCCTTGCTAATTATGATCGTTAGCCGTGAAATTGTTCAACATGATTTGTATTTCAGTGTACAGCCTAGCCATGAAACTACCTCCACAGGCCGAATCAAGATTCATCTTGGATGCTTCGTCTAACCCGTCAACAAAAGTATGACCTAGGACTTCATCAGTCGCACAATGATGTGGGCATTCTCTGAGTAGCCTTTTATATCTCTTCCAAGCTTGATGTAGAGTCTCGCCATATTTTTGTTTAAACCCCAAATTTGGCTTCTTAGTGACTTTGTTTTCTTTGTGAGACATAATTTGATGAGGAATTTTCGTGCTAGATCATCCCATGTTCGGATTGAGTTTGATGGCTCTTTATTCAACCACTCATTTGCTTCCCGCAACAGATAAAAGGGAAATAAGGTCATTTTGACATAGTCCTTAGGGACGTTTGAATAGTTTTATGTATCCGTAATGTCACGACCCAAAATCCCACCTTCGGGCCATGACTGCGTCTAACGTTGATCAGGCTAGACAAGCCAACGTTTGAAGTAAATAAAACTCATTAACAACAAATACGAACAGGATAACTAAAATACAACATAGCACTTTCGAAATGAAACCCATAAACAAATCCCAGAACTTGTGTCACATACTCACGGACTATCTATGAGATTACTACAAACAAAAGGTCTGAAATAAATACATAAGACTGTGTTTGAAATACAAAGTAAGACAGAGCTAAAAGTGGAAAGTAGAAGGTGACGTCAAGGCCCACGAACGTCTGCGGGTCTACCTCGAGTCTCCTGTGTGACTGAATGAGATGCTCCGATCGTCAGTGATCTCCGGGTCCGGCTGCGTAGTCTGCACAACATAAAGAAGTGCAGGTGTAGCATCAGTACAACCGACCCCATGTACTGAGTAAGTGTCGAGCCTAACCTCGGCGAAGTAGTGACGAGGCTAGGACCAACACTAAATATGTATCTGTGCAATTTTATATAATAGCAGGAAAAATGGCAACAAAAATAAGCAAGTAAGACAGATACG
>MDKH01038276.1:0-37776 GCA_005239495.1 Nicotiana undulata
GCTTTACTTACTTGTTCTCTATATCCGTTACTTTGAAAACCTCAGTAGGGCCTCTACCTGACCTCGTCACTACTTGACTGGGGTTAGGCTTGGAACTTACTGGGTACCGAATGTGGAGTACTCACGCCCTTATGCGCTTGTTTTCCCCAATGTGCATATCCATGTCCTAGTACGCGGTATTTCAGCTAGCCAGCAGCAGTAGTATCAGGAGACTCGAGGTATAATCTGCAGTGTCCGCAGATATCCGAGTCCCCTTCCTATCTTGAAGTTGTAGTACTTGTAGATGAAAATGTACGGTCTTTTCTATCCAGTTGTACATATTGAGTAGTAGAGTAGCTTGTGATGTATTGTGATAATCCGGGTTCTGTGTAAAGTAACTGTTTATGTCGAGCGGCGTCGACTTTATTATGATTTATTTCACTTACTGTTATTTTACCTGTTTTATCTAAATTTCGCTTAAGGTATAGGCTTACCTAGTCGTCTAGACTAGGTGCCGTCACGAGACCCAGTCGGAGGGAGAATTGGGTCGTGACAAGTTGGTATCAGAGCGTCTAGGTTCATAGGAGTCACAACATCACAAGCCGGTTTATTAGAGTCTCGCGGATCGGCGCGGAGACGTCCGTACTTATCTTCGAGAGGCTATGTAACTGTTAAGAAAGATCATACTTCTTGGAATCCCTTCTCGTGCTGATTACTACTACAAAAATTCTTAAACTCTATTCTATTCTTTCTTACAGATGGTTCGCACTCGCACCGGACGTACCGACGATCAGGAACCCGAGCCCCCAGCCAGAGCCACTAGAGGCAGGGGTACGAGCAGGGGACGAGCACGCGGTGCAGCCCGAGCGCCAGCTAGAGCAGTGTCGGAGGATCCCCCAGCAGCTGCGGTTGGAGGGGCACCGGAGGTCCCTACTATCACTCCAACCCTCCAGGAGACTTTGGCCCAGTTCATGAGTGCTTTCAGTACTCTGTCGCAGGCGGGACTACTTCTGCTAGCCCCAGCTACATCCCAGGCCGGGGGAGGGGCACAGACTCCCGCAGCCCGTACTCCTGAGCAGAGGGTTCACATGGGGCAGCTCCTAGAGTATATTCCTATGCCTCCAGCAGCTCCAGTTCAGCCTGAGGCCAAAGCAGCTGCATCTGAGTCTGAGCAGCTTCGTCCTGAGAGGTACAAGAAGTACCACCTACCTGAGTTCAACGGTTTAGCTTCAGATGACGCTCTGGGTTTTCTTGAGGAGTGTCATCGCATCCTTCGTACCATGGGTATTGTGGAGACGAGTGGGGTCTCTTTCACTACTTTTCAGCTGAGAAGAGCAGCCTATCAGTGGTGGCGTGCATTTGAGCTTAGTAGTCCGGACGAGGTAGCATCACTTACTTGGGCTCAGTTTTCAGAGATGTTTCTACTTTAGTTTGTCCCTCAGATCTCAGGGATGCTTGGCGTGCGGAGTTTGAGCAGCTACGCCAGGGTACTATGACCGTGTCAGAATATACGGTCCAGTTCAGTGACTTGGCACGACATGCATCAGCTTTGGTATCTACTGTCGAGAGAGAGTTTGCCGTTTTATTGAGGGACTCCATCCTAGCATTCGTACCAGTATGGCCAGGGAGTTGGAGACTGATATCACTTACCAGCAGGCCGTGAGCATTGCTAGGAGGATTGAGAGTATGCTGACCAGGGACAGAGAGAAGAGAGAGGCCAAGAGGTCACGAGAGACGGGTCATTTCTAAGGAGCTCGTGCATCAGCATCACGCTATGGTAGGGGTTTTGTGAGTCGCCCGATACATTCAGCTCTTCCAGCAGCCAGTGGTATTCCAGCACCTCCTAGACCTCGGGAGCCTTATTATGCACCACCAGTATCTCAGGCGCCTCCTGCTCGAGGTGCTATCACCGGCCAGTCGAGCAGGCCAGTTCAGAGTCAGCAGCCACGCCCTCAGAGGGATTGTTTTGGATGTGGTGACCCTCGTCATGTGATCAAGGATTGCCCGAGAGTTAGGAGGGGTGCACCACTAGAGACTTATCAGGTACCACGTCTGCCAGCCGGTCCCCCAACCATACTTCCAGCCCTAGCTGCTGCCCCACCATCTCAGGCAGCTCTAGGTGGAGGTCGGGGAGGATGAGGTCGTCCTAAAGGGGGAGGTCAGGCCAGATACTATGCCCTTCCAGCTCGATCCGAGGCCATTACTTCAGACTCGGTTATCACAGGTATTGTTCACGTTTGTCATAGGGATGCATCGGTATTATTCGATCCAGGTTCCACATATTCATATGTATCATCTTATTTCGCCTCTCATTTGGGGATATCTCGGGATTCTTTGAGTTCCCCCGTATATGTTTCTACTCATTTGGGACATTCGCTTATTGTGGACCGCATATATCGGTCGTGTTTGATTTCTATCAGTGGTTTTGAGACCAGGGCTGATTTATTATTACTCAGTATGGTAGA
The DNA here is from genome assembly GCA_005239495.1 of Nicotiana undulata. Classification (NCBI taxonomy): domain Eukaryota; kingdom Viridiplantae; phylum Streptophyta; class Magnoliopsida; order Solanales; family Solanaceae; genus Nicotiana; species Nicotiana undulata. Next base: position 2,445 of record MDKH01038276.1, read on the forward strand.
TTTCGATGTTATTTTGGGCATGGACTGGTTATCCCCCCACTATGCTATTCTTGATTGTCACGCCAAGACCGTGACGCAGGCTATGCCAGGAATACCGAGGTTAGAATGGAGGGGTTCGTTAGAGTATACTCCTCGTCTAGTCATTTCTTTTCTTAAGGCTCAACGGATGGTTGCAAAGGGGTGTGATGCTTATTTGGCCTATGTGAGAGATGTTAGTGCCGACACCCTTACAGTTGATTCAGTCCCAGTTGTGAGGGATTATCCCGATGTTTTTCCAGCTGATCTTCCAGGTATGCCGCCCGACAGAGACATTGACTTTAGCATTGATTTATTTCCTGGCACTCAGCCTATTTTCATTCCTCCCTATCGCATGGCTCCTCCTAAGTTGAAGGAGTTGAAGGAACAGTTGCAGGAATTGCTTGATAAGGGGTTCATCAGGGCCAGTGTATCTCCTTGGGGTGCTCCGGTGTTGTTTGTGAAAAAGAAGGATGGATTGATGCGTATGTGTATTGACTACAGGCAATTGAATAAGGTTATAGTGAAGAATAGGTACCCTCTAACTCTCATTGATGATTTGTTTGACCAGCTACAGGGTGCCAAGGTATTCTCCAAGATTGACCTTCGTTCGCGCTATCATCAGCTAAAGATTCGGGAGTCGGATATCCCGAAGACTGCTTTCAGGACTAGATATGGTCACTACGAGTTCCTTGTTATGTCATTCGGGCTGACCAATGCCCCTGCATCCTTCATGCACCTGATGCACAGCGTATTTCGGCCTCATGTTGATACTTTCATCATTGTGTTCATTGACGACATTCTGGTATATTCTCGGTCCCAGGAGGACCATGAGCAGCACTTGAGGACTGTTCTTCAGACCTTGAGAGAGAAGAAGTTATATGTCAAATTCTCTAAGTGTGAATTTTGGCTTGATTCTGTGGCATTCTTAGGCCATATAGTATTTTTGGATGGGATCAAGGTAGATCCGAAGAAGGTGGAGGCAGTGCAGAGTTGGCCCAGGCCGTCTTCAGCTACCGAGATCCGCAGTTTTCTTGGTTTGGCTTGTTATTATTGCCGTTTCGTGGAGGGATTTTCATCCATTTCAGCACCCATGACTAGATTGCCCCAGAAGGGTGCACCAATTATATGGACTGAGGAGTGTGAGGAGAGCTTTCAGAAGCTCAAGACAGCCCTGACTACAGCTCTAGTGTTAGTCCTACCTACCGGTTCGGGGTCCTATACAGTTTATTGTGATGCTTCGAGGATTGGCTTGGGAGCGGAGTTGATGCAGGACGGTAGGGTGATTGCCTGCGCGTCCAGGCAGTTGAAGGTACATGAGAAAAATTGATTTAAAGATTGTTGGACTCTTAAAAGAGCAGTGGAAGATCTCATCGGGGTCCAGGCAATAGTGTTTAGGGATAAAGAAGACCCTAATATGATGAATAATCCTCTGCTTGCTCACACTAGGCCAGTAGTGACCCGACCGGTCATTCCGTAGAATCTGCATTATTATTACTGTTTTTGCCTTGTCATGCATTGGTTGTATGATTATGATGTACTAGAGTCGGTTGGTTCGGGTTCAGAATGGTTGTAGTGAGAATTGTGACACTTGGTCTCAAAAAGTAGCTTTATAGTTGGAAAAGTCATCTGGGAGTTGACTTCTTGGTAAACGATTTCGGAATGCGGATTTTATGGCTCGGATAGCTTTGTTAGGTGAATTGGGACTTAAGAGTGTGTTCAGAATGTAATTTAGATGTCTGGTGTAGAATTAGGCTTGAATTGGCGAAAGTAAGTTTATGGTGATTTCCGGACGACAGTGGAAAATAGGCTATTAGGGTCGGAATGGAATTCCGACAGTTGGAGCAGGTTCGTAATGTCATTTTGGATATGTGTGCAAAATTTTAGGTCAATCAGATGTGTTTTGGTTAGTTTCGGCATCGTTGGTGGAATTTAGAAAATTTAAAGTTCATTTTGATAAATTTTATGTGATTTTAGTGTTTTTGCGTTGTTTATGGTATTTCAGGGGCTCGAATAAGTTTGAATGAGGTTATGTGATGTGTTGGTATATTTTGTTGGGGTCCCGAGGGGCTCGAGTTGAAATGTGCAGCATCAGCTGCTGGTGTTCTTTTATTGGTGTGGCCGCACCTGCGGATGGGGGACCGCAGGTGCGAGCCACAGAAGTGGTGGGAGTGGTCGCAGGTTCGGGTTCTGAGACCCTTGGAGGAAGAACCGCAGAAGCGGTTGATTTGGCCGCATCCGCGGGCCGCAGGAGCGACACTTGGGCCGTAGTGCGAGATTGGGGTCCGTTTAATGGAAAGTCGCAGGTGCGGTAGATTTGACCGCAGGAGCGGTCCGTAGGTGCGAGAAATAGAGTCGCGGGTGCGAAAAGCCTAGGCAGAAATTATTCAAGTTGGACTTAGCGATTTTTAGTCTTCTCTTCACCATTTTTTCACACGTGTTTCAAGCTTTTGGAGGGTTTTTGAAGAGGGAGACCAAACTTCTTCAATGAGGTAAGGTTTTTTGACTTTATAACTCGGTTATATGTGATTAAAGACCTAATTAGTGGTGTTAATTTGGGGAAAATCAGTGGAAAAATGGATAATTAGGGCTTGAGATTAAGAGACCTTCTAATGGGGATTTGAGGGGTCATTTGGACTCCGATTTCAGCGTTCTTTATATGTATAGGATGACGATCATTTTGGTGTAAAGTTTATCGAGTTCCGAGATGTGGGCCCGGGGGTCAGGTTTTGGCCAATTTTGGGAATTGTGCCTAATGTTGATATTTTTCGATTGGGTTTTATTCCTTTTAGCGTATTTTGATATGATAAATCTGATTTTGATAGATTCTGAGCATTAGAGAGCCGAATCGAGGGGCAAGAGTATTGCGGAGTAGCTTTTGGGGCTAGTTTGAGGTAAGTAATGACTTTAAATCTTATCCTGAGGGTATGAAACCCCTGACTTTGCATCCTTTCACTATTTTGGTGTGACGTACACACCATATGACGAGTGTGTGGTGTGCACGAATTGGGAGATGGAAATTTGTTCCTTCTGAAGCAACTATTGAGTTGCGAAATTGCTTTTAAATCATAAGGTAAATAGTATTTCTATGTTATTGATATATTTGGGCTATAAGCCATGTTTGGGGCCTCGTGCCGATATGTTTTAACCCCTTGGGGGCTGTTTTCTGATATTTCTCACGTGGTAACTATGATTTGCACTCAGTCATTCTTGTTAAACTGTTTTGACACTCAGGCTTGTTGATATTACTATTCATGAAATAAAATATTGTTTTGGGTTAAGAACCCCGTTTATTTTTTGCCCGAGCGGAATTTTGAGAGTTCTGACTAAGTGAGGCCGAGAGCCTATTATTGTGAGGATATATGATATGAGAGAGGCCGATTGCTAGAGTGATTATTGCTATGACTTTGCTATTTATAACACTTGGACTGTAGGAGCCCCTCCGGAGTCTGTACACCCCTAGTGAGCGAAGGTACCTACTGAGTGCGAGTGTCGAGTGCCGAGTGATTGGGAAGCATGAGTGACTATGAGGTGCTGAGTAACTGTTACTGAGTGATGGTGATGTGCTGAGTGGCTGATTACAAGTGATGATTTGGCCCGATGGGGGGTTTATACTGATATTTTGCTGAGTTTTTTATTATGACTCATTTAATCTTTTACATTGAGACTTTTGGAATTATTATTGCGAAACATTGGAAGTCATACTTGTTCAAGGGATTTTTACATAAACTGAATTTAAAGATAATGCCTAATGTTTTAACTGTTAGAGCTCAGTATTTTACTATTTGTGAATTGATGTTTTGTTACTGTGTGTTTCTTATCGTTAGACTTAATTTATTTTCATTACTACTGAGTTGGCGTACTCATTATTACTCCCTGCACCTCTTTGTGCAGATCCATGTACTAGTACTGAGCGGTAGCCATCTGAGTCCATACGTCGCTAGCCTTTTGTATATCGAGGTAGTTGTCCAGCGTCCACATCATCACCATTTCCCTTCCCTCATTTCGTACTTAGTATTTTGTTCCGAGACATTGTATTGTGACATTAGCAATATTAGTATTACTCTTAGATGCTCGTGATCTGTTGACTCCAGTCCTGGGAAAATGATTATAGACTGTTAGCTTAATTACGCTTTGTTAAAGGTCTAGAAAATGATATACTTGTTATGAATAATAATTAATGATTTGGAAATTTTTACTAAAGGAAATGTGTAATTATGTAATAGTGGCTAGCCTGGTTCCACGATAGGCTCCATCACGACCGATTAGGATTTGGGGTCGTGACAAGTTGGTATCAGAGCTCTAGGTTACATAGGACTCAACGGTCATGAGCAGGCTTAGTAGAGTCTTCCGGATCGGTACAAAGACGTATGTACTTATCTTCGAGAGGCTACATAACTCTTAGGAAAAATCTCATTTTCTTGAACGCTGTCATGCCATTTTATTGATTCTGGAACTCTCACAGATGGTGAGGACACGCGCTACGGATCAGGGTGACCAGACACCAGCTGGACCCGCGAGAGGTCGAGGTCGCGGTCAAGGCCGTGGTAGAAGTAAGGGACCAGCCCGCGCAGCAGCCGGGGCAGTACCAATGGATCCCCCTACTACTTAAGATCAAGTTCCCGACGTGGGTGTTCCAGCGGAACACTCAAGCACCGGCGGTGCCCATCGTTATTTCGGGTCTTCAGGAGACCCTGGCTCAGATTCTGACTGTGTGTACTAGCTTGGCTCAAGCTGTTGCTGTGTCTACTACTTCCGTTACATCTCATACCGGGGGAGGCACTCAGACTCAAGCTGCCCGGACACCTGAGCAGGTTGTACAGGGCCTTCAAGCACCGGGGGCAGTCCCAGCCCAGATGGTTTCCCCAGCTCACAACTATGTGGTTCCAGCCATGCCCGAGGATGAGCAACGTAGGCTGGGGAGGTTGAGTAGACTTCAGCCTCCGAATTTCAGCGGCGTAGAGGGCGGGATACCCAGGGTTTTCTAGATAGGTATTAGAGGATACTTCGCACCGCCGGGATTCTTGAGACCAGAGGGGTCTCATTTGCTACATTCTATTTTTCTGGTGCTGCTTTCACTTGGAGGGAGGCATTTGAGAGGCGTAGGCCTGTTGGTTCAGCACCGCTCACCCAGAAGCAGTTCCCCACCATCTTTTTTGAGAAGTATGTTCCTCAGTCCCATAGGGAGGAGCAGCGCAGGCAGTTTGAGCAGTTGCGCCAAGGAGTGTTGTCAGTCACACAGTATGAGATGCGGTTTTCTAAGTTAGCCTGGAATGCTACTGAGTTAGTCCCCACTGATAGGGAGAGGATTAGGAGGTTCGTTGATGAACTCACCTATCAGCTCCGAATTTTGATTGTCATGCCCCAAAATCCGAGGGACGAGACCAGCGCCTAACCGAATGATTTTCGGTCAAGCGAACCTGGATTTACCTTTCTTACCCAACGCGTTACCCCGTGTTTATAATATGCATTGTTCCATATGAATTAGCCGGTTTAAGTTCAAAGTACGATTTACACCATAAGTTCATTTTCCTCTTTTAACTTTCAACATTTGATAATCCAAAAACATATATAATACATGAAACCTTTCCAATAGGGACCACGATTTCGACCGGACACAACTACTGCCCAAAATACATATAAACAACCCATACAGTGTATATGGAGCCTCTAAGAGTACTAGGAATTTTACATAGACTTGTCAGCAACAAGGCCCCGACTATACCTTTAATGACACAACATATGCAAAAGAAGACGGTATAGACTACACACGACCTCGAGAGGAAGTGGGGCTCACCAGAACTGCTGAAGGGATGAAGAGGAGGAACCACTATCGGCGGACGGAGCTACCTGCTATAGAACCACCTACATCCATATTAAAGATGTAGCGCCCCTAGCAAAAGGGACGTTAGTACCATTGAATAGTACTAGTATGTATAAACAAACTTCACTCTAAATAGAATCAAACAGTGCACATATAGGAGACATTCATAGAAACCAAACAATTACTGCACAGATATACAGAAACAAACACATCCTTATTCTTTCTCAACAATCCACCCTTATTACTTCCTGTTGCGGCGCGCAACCCGATCCCACTGGACAATCACATTTCAGCCTTATTACATTCAGCTGCGGCGTGCAACCCGATCCCACCGGATAATCACATTCCACCCTTATTACTTCGCACATATCACCCTTATTCCTTCTGTTGCGGTGCGCAACCCGATCCCACCGTACAATCACATTTCATAGTAACAATGACAGCCCACAATTCAATCACAAGGCTTCATATCATCAAGAGTATAATTTCATAACAACCAATCAATCATGTATTCAAAATAGTCTTTACCAAACAGTAAGTCATGTACGGTATGCCATAATCATTTAGCTCAATTACTTCAAACCACGTTCTCTTTCCATTATTTACTACACAACATATAGCACCAACAATTGGATTCGTTATCATTTCTTTTGTTTGGCAGTACATCCCTTCATACCAATGTATTCACCATTTATCAAGCTTTGCACATGATAGATTAAGCACAACAAGTCATTCTTTTCACAATCTCATATAGCATGGTGGCATAGCAATCAACTAGGTCAATCAGAGAATAGAATCTTATGTCTCAATACATTAGAACAACCAATTCACATATGCATAAGCCAGGAACTCATACCGAATGCTCAGACACCAACAAGGCGACTCTACAAAGGTTGAAGTTAGCCATACATACCTTGAGTCAGAATTTCCCTATAATATATATTCGCACACCACCGAACCTTCCAACGCCCTCAATCTAATTTACAAGATGACATGTTTAGACCTAGAATTAGAAATCATGACTTATTTGAGCATTTTATCAAACACTATGTGATCCCTTAGATTAACTAAACCCTTTTTAGTGAAAGATTACCCTTACTTGCTTCCCTTTACTAGGTTATGAAATATTATTCACATGCATGCAACGTCTCGACTTTCATTCTCAAGAACCAACCTATGTGTGTTTCATTCTTACTAAAATCTGAGAATTTTTGGAAATGGGGCGAAGACTTACCTCTTGTGATGAAGAAGATGACGACTACTCGAAGATTTCCAGACCTGAGTAGAGGTGGTGGACTGATTTGGGGAAGATGAGGACTTCTCTCTCTAGAACCCACTCTCACTTCTCTCTATTTTAGTCAGATAGGTGTTAAAAATGAAGGGGAGGGGTGTTTTATTAAACTAGGAGTCGGGTTTTAAAATCAGAAATTAGAAGCCCCGAAGCAGGAAATGTGGTCAGGAATGCGATCGCATTCTTGCTATGCGGTCCACATTCTTGTCGCATAAATGGCCCTAAAATGGGCCAAGATGGGAACCAGACTGCCCTGGTATGTGACCATTATGCGGTACGCATACATGTTATGCAACCGCACAGTGCGTCGCATAACTCCCTCCGTAAGAATCAAGGTGAAAGAATGCGACAACTATGCGGCTCGCATCCTCAAAATGCGATCGCATCTTGGGCCGCATAGCTGTCCTCAAATTGGGCAACATGTTGTCCAGGTATGCGACCACTATGCGGTCCGCATACCTGATCTGCGATCGCATAGTGGACCGCAAATTCGTGCAATTCTGGGAAATTTTATCCTTTGAGTCCCGGGGTACTTTTTACTTCAAAAAGGTCTGTTTTTAAGAATTTCTACAATTGTAACAATACAGGGACCTATTCGGGCATTATTTTAGACATGAAATTTTATGGGTCTTTACATCCTCCCCCACTTAAAATCATTCGTTCTCGAATGAGGATCGGGGAATCATTTTGACAACATAATATGCTAACCCCCAATTTTCACTAACTCCGATATTTTCTGGAAATTTTACCGAAGTTTCCTTTGTAATTAGGCCTATCTACCTGTCAGAGAGTCCCCCTGAAACACATTGTTAACCAATTTCACACATTTTCAATTACTCCAACAACTTGCACATAATTCGGTCACCTCATCAAATTGTATATAATTAAATTACTTCAACATGTTATCCATAGTCCAGTTAATGCCACAAACTTGCATATCATTCAACTATCACATGAGTTGCACATAATTTAACTATTCCACAATATACACAAAGGTGGCACAAAATTGAGAAGTCACAATAGTAAGGAAATTAGGAGAGTGGAGTGTCTTTGCACAAACTTTGACACAAAGGTGTAATTGCTTAGAGATGGCAGTTCTCACGACCACTACTAGACTTATTCAAACAAATGGGAATATTTCTCTTTCATTTCATTTTCCGCTTCCCACGTGGCTTCCTCGACCTGTTGACTTCGCCATAACACTTTAACAGAAGCAATCTCTTTGTTTCTTAACCTACGGACTTGCCTATAAAGAATAGCAACCGAAACCTCTTCATATGACAATTCTTGATTAATTTCAATTGTCTCAGCTGGCACAATGGCAGCTGGATCTCCAATTACCTTCTTAAGCATGGACACATAAAGGATGCACCAATGACATTTCAGGGGGCAATTCCAGCCTATACGCTACTTACCTTATCCTTTGAGCGATTCGATATGGCCCGACATACCTCTGGCTCAATTTTCCTTTCTTCCCAAACCGCATCACTCCCTTCATGGGAGACACCTTCAAGAATACCCAATAATCTACTTGGATCTCCAAATCTCTACGACGAACGTCTTCATAGCATTTCTGACGACTCTGAGCAGTTCTCATCCTCTCCTGAATGACTCTAACTTTTTCCATAGCTTGGTGCACAAGCTCCGATCATAACAATTCTGCCTCACCAACCTCAAACCATACAAATGAAGACCTACACCTCCTTTCGTACAATGACTCAAATGGGGCCATCTGGATACTAGCATGGAAACTGTTATTGTAAGCAAACTCTATAAGCGACAAGTGATCATCCCAGCTACCCTTGAAATCTAAAACACAAGCCCGCAGTATATCTTCAAGTGTCTGAATTGTCCGTTCTGCTTGACCGTCCGTCTGTGGGTGGAAAGTCGTGCTGAGATTTACCTGAGTACCCAAACCTTGCTGAAATTTCCTCCAAACGTTAGTTGTGAACTAGACCCCTCGATCCGAGATAATGGAGACTGGAGTGCCATGGAGTCTGACTATTTCGTTGATATACAACTAAGCGTACTATTGTGCAATATCGGTGGACTTGACTAGCAAGAAATGTGCCGACTTTGTGAGTCGATCAACTATTACCCAAATTGAGTCGAACTTGCGCTGAGTGCGGGGTAACCCTACCACAAAGTCCCTATTGTTCATTTCCTATTTCCACATCGGTATTTCCATAAGCTGCGTCAACCCACAAGGCCTCTGATGCTCGGCCTTCACTTGCTGACAATTCGGACACCTAGTCACAAAGATCGCCACACACCTCTTCATACCATTCCACTAGAAAATCTCCTTGAGATCGCGATACATTTTCATAGAACTTGGGTGTACAGAATAACTAGAATTGTGAGCCTCTGCCATAACTCTCTCCCTAAGATTATCCATATCCGGAACACATAGCCTCCCTTGGAACCGCAAAACACCATCATCACTGTCGAGTGAAAATGCTGAAGTCTTGTGATTCACAATTGCTTCCCTCAATTGTGCCAAAGCCGGATCCCTGAATTGCTTTCCCTTGACTTCCGCTACAAGCGAAGACTCTGCTCCATTACGCACCACGACATTCCCCTCATCTGAGGCCGAAAGACAGACCCATAGACTGGCTAACTGATGAACCTCCCGAGCCAAAGGCCTCTGACAGGATTCCAAGTGTGCCAAGCTACCCATGGATTTCTGACTAAGAGCGTCGGCTACCACATTCACCTTTCCTGGATGGTACAAAATATACATATCATAAACTTTGAGCAATTCTAACCACCTCCGCTACCTTAAGTTCAACTCCTTCTATTTGAATAAATACTGAAGACTCTTGTGGTTTGTGAACACGTCCACATGGACCCCATAAAGATAATGCCACCAGATTTTCAATGCAAACACAACCGATGCGAGCTACAAATCATGCGTCGGATAATTCTTCTCGTTGTTCTTGAAATGTCTGGAAGCATACGCTATTACCTTACCACATTTCATCAACACACACCCCAAACCAACTCTCGAAGCATCACAATAAACCACAAACCCTTCTGAAACTTCTAGCAAGGCCAACACTGGCGCCGAAGTCAATCTCGACTTCAATTCCTGAAAACTCTTTTCACAAGCATCGGACCACTAAAACTTAACTGCTTTCTACGTCAGCTTAGTCAATGGGGAGGCGAGAGTAGAGAATCCCTCCACGAACCTCCGACAATATCCAGCTAAAACCAAGAAACTGCAAATCTCTGTCGGGGTCGTTGGCCTAGGCCAATCCTTCACTGTTGCTATCCTTTGGGGATCAACCCGAATCCCTTCCCCAGAAACTACATGGCCCAAAAAGGTGACTGAGTCTAGCCAAAACTCACATTTTGAAAACTCTGCATACAACTGGTGCTGATGAAAAGTCTGCAGAGCAGCCCGGAGGAGATTAGCATGATCTTCCTGACTTCGCGAATAGACAAGGATATCATCAATGAGGACTGTCACAAAAGAGTCAAGAAACGACTTGAAAATTAGATTCATAAGATCCATAAAAGCTATTGGGGCGTTGGTTAGGCCAAAGGACATTACCAAAAACTCAAAGTGCCCATAACGAGTCCTGAAGGCAGTCTTAGAGATATCCTGCTCCCTGATCTTCAACTGGTGGTACCCAGACCGTAAATCAATCTTTGAGAAGAACCTAGCACCTTGGAATTGATCGAACAAATCATCTATCCGAGGTAATGGATATTTGTTTTTGATGGTGACCTTGTTGAGCTGCCTATCAATGCACATCCGAAGCGATCCATCCTTCTTTCTGACAAAAAGAACCGGTGCGCTCCAATGCGACACGCTTGGCCGAATGAAACCCCTTTCTAATAAATCTTTCATTGGTTCTTTTAACTCTCTCAATTCCGTTGTCACCATCCTGTAAGGTGGAATAGATATTGGCTGCATATATGGCAATACATCAATCCCGAAATCGATCTCTCTATCTGGTGGAACCCCAGGAAGCTCATCCGGAAATACTTCAAGAAACTCATTCACAACCGGCACGGACTCGGGAGCAGGCACATCTGAAGTGGTGTCTGCAACCCGGACCAAATGATAGATGCACCCCTTCCTAGTCATCTTGGAGGCCTTAAGACAGGAAGTAAACCTACCCCTCGGCACAACATCATTCCCTTCCCATTCAATAACTGGTTCATTAGGAAACTCGAACCTCATAATTCTAGTTCGACAGTCGAGTTTAGCAAAGCACAAGTAGAGCCAATCCATCCCCATGATAACATCAAAATCTTCCATTCCTAGCTTAATCAAATCGGCCGTGGTATCTCGACCACACACCGTGACAACACAATTCCTATAGACCCGCGCGACCGTAATAGAATCACCAACCAGAGTCGACACTGAGAACAACTCATGAAGCTATTCAGGCGCTATCCCAAAGCTCGAAACAATAAATGGAGTAACATATGACAATGAATATCCGGGATCAATAAGAGCATAAACATCATGTGTTTGAACAGTCAAAATACATGTGACAACATCTGGAGAAGCCTCAGCACTCTAGGGACCACCCAAAGCATAGAACCGACTGGATCCCCCTTGACCCCGTGCTCTACCCCTAGCTGCACCGCCCCCTGCTGGTGCTGGAGGGTGTGCTGAAGATATAGCGGCTGACGAATTGGATGGCTGAGCAGTATCCTTACCTGTGCCCTGACTTGGTGCACGACAGTCTCGCTGAACATGGCCCCTCACTCCGTATCTATAGCATACCAGGATATCCAAGTAATAAGGCTCAGAATGAAACCTCCCACACTTAGGGAACGGGGCCCTCCGCTGCTGATGGAACCTCCTGCTATCTAAACCGGGCCCAAAGCGACCTCCTTACCGATAACTGTGCCCTGATGGCGGTGCACTGGCTGAGGACTGATCATAGGACTGAGATGGCCCTGATGACCCTCTCCCAAGGGTTGATCTCACACTACCAACTTAACTCCCAGGGTTACCGGCGGACCGGGCCCTACTATTACTCTCTCCATTCTTATCTTCAATTTACAAGCCTCCGTAGCCTGGGCGAATACCAGAATCTTCCCATAGTTCATATCTGAGTGCAAAGCAGCTGTAGCAATCTCATTGATAACCAAGGGACCAAGGCCCTGAACAAAACGACGAACTCTAGCCTCCATAGTCGGCATCATGTGGATATCAGACTTGGACAAGCGCACGAACTCCATATGATACTCCCACACACTCTTGTTGCCCTGCTTAAGGACCTCAAACTCTGCAGCACGGACTGTCCTAGTCTCGGCAGGCTAGAATTCTTGATCCATAAAAGCATCTACAAACTCATCCCACCTCGCCGGAAGGCTCCCCTCTCCACGGGAACTCTCCCACATCTTGAACCAGGAATATGCCGCTCCCTTTAGACGGTAGGAAGCTAATTCAACTCCTTATGTCTCAGTAGCCCTCATAACCCGTAGAGTCTTGTACATTTCATCTATAAAATCCTGAGGATCGGCATCTGGGTCGGTGCCTGTGAAATCTAGAGGGGCTAATCGTAGAAACTGGTTGACTCTGGAACCTGAAGAATCCCCTTGCTCACTCGAGGGTGCAGGGGCAATATTTGATCTCTGGTCCTGAGAGGCCACCAACTGCGTCAACATCTGAATAGCTCCCCTGATGTCCCCATAAAAAATACCAGGACCCGAAGCTGGAGCTGGAGGAGGATCAGGAATATCAGCGGGAGGGATCGCATCACCCTCCACTGGGGCAGGAACTAGAATGGTCTGGCCAGGAATGGAGAAGCCAGATTGATCCATGGTCGGGGAATTGTCCTCACCCGCACCATCAGATTGAGAATTTATGGCCACACTTGGGGTGGCATTGGCCTCTAGGCCGAGTCAAGCTCTATTCTTAGGTGCCATTTACTGAAAACTGGAACATCGCACGAGTTAGACCACATCGCACGATATAGAATAACAATAAATGGGTACTTTCCTAAATGTCCATGCAGACCCCTAATTATAGATGTGGTCAACAACACACTGATAAGAAGGGCTCTACTAGACACAGATCCGAGACATCCTAGGACACTTTCAAAACCTTAGGCTCTGATACCAAGTTTGTCACGCCCCAAAATCTGAGGGAAGAGACCGGCGCCTAACCGAATGATTTTCGGTCAAGCGGACCTGGATTTACCTTTCTTACCCAACACGTTACCCCGTGTTTATAATATGCATTATTCCATATGAATTAGCCAATTTACGTTCAAAGTACGATTTACACCATAAGTTCATTTTCCTCTTTTAACTTTCAACATTTGATAATCCAAAAACATATATAATACATGCAACGTTTCCAATACGGACCACGATTTCGACCCGACACAACTACTGCCCAAAATACATATATACAACCCACACAGTGTCTACGGAGCCTATAAGAGTACTAGCAGTATTACATAGACTTGCCGGTAACAAGGACCCGCCTATTCCTTTAATGACGCAACATATGCAAAAGAAGATGATATAGACTACACACGGCCCCGAGAGGAAGTGGGGCTCACCAAAACTGCTGAAGGGATGAAGAGGAGGCACCACTATCGGCGGACGGAGCTACCTGCTATAGAACCACCTACATCCATGTAAAAGATGTAGCGCCCCCAGCAAAAGGGGCATTAGTACCATTGAATAGTACTAGTATGTATAAACAAACTTCACTCTAAATAAATTATGGTTATGGCGTACCTTACATGTCTTATTGTTTTTGTAAAGGTTATTGTGCTCCTTGATTTCACAAGGTTCTCTGGTTGCTATGACCTTATACTCTTGGTGATAGAAATTCTTGTGATTGAGTTGTTGCTTATTTAAACTATGTCTGGTGGTATCGGATTGCGCGTCGCAACAAGAGGAATAAGGATGGTATGTAGAGAAGGAACAAGGGTGCAATGTGATTGTACAGTGGGATCGGGTTGCCCGCCACAATAGGAGAAATAAGGTTGGTTTCTTGAGAAGGAATAAGGGTGAAATATGATTGTACGGTGGGATAGGGTTGCGCGCCGCAACAGGAGGGCCTTGTCGCCGGCAGGTCTATGTTCATTTCTCCGTACTCTTAGAGGCTCCGTAGACACGTATGTGGGTTGTGAATATATTTTGGGTAGTTATTGGATTTACTCGTAACCGTGATTCTGTATCGTGAATATTGTAATTAGTATGTATGTTTTGAAAGATCTAATGTTGGTAATGGTGAAAGAGGAATATGGACTTAATGTTATGAATATATATATATATATATATATATATATATATGCTTATATCTCTTGCTACCTCATGTAAATAATCTATGCTATAAATATGGGGAGAAACGAGTCGGGTAGGAAAGGTTAATCAGGCAAGCTTGACTGGGTCACTCGATTAGGCACCGGTCCCATCCCTCGGTTTTGGGGCGTGACAGTAACACTCTCCCCAACTGAGCAAAATTCATCCTCGAATGTAAGGGTTTATGGGGAGTCAACTCATCGTGGGTTCCAACAGAATTTCCGGTCGAGTTTCCCCTATAAAATGGACACTAGAAAAACTTGCAAGCAGTTAAACCCAACGTATAGTCTCAGAAGGCTATACCAAGAATTATGGATATGTACATTATTTGTATATCACCATTTAAGAGTATTCTCTAGCTACTACTTACCTCGTAGATCCATTTCACTTTCTAATGCGTCCTGCGTCCCCCCAACATCCTCGTCATCCTGAATGTGGAACAATTAAGGGTATTTAGACTTCATCTCCTCTTCTGCTTCCCATGTCATTTCTTACATGTTCTTGTTCCTCCACAATATTTTTACGGAAGCTACATCCTTTATTCTCAGATTGCGGACTTGTCGATCTAATATAGCCACTAGCACTTCTTCATATGATAGATCCTTCTTTGTAACATGTACATCTTTGATAGGGACGACCCGAGAATGGTCTCTAATACACTTCCTCAACATAGGTACATGGAATACCGGGTGGACACATTCTTATTCGGATGGCAATTCTAACTCATAAGAAACTTGTGCAATTCCTCGAAGAATATTTTACGGACCGATATGCCGAGGACTCAGCTTGCCCTTCTTCCTAAAATTCATAACACCATTCATCAGCGAGATCCTCAGTAAAACCCATTCACCAACCTCAAACTCCAGATCACGACGTCAGACATCAGAATAATACTTTTGCTTGCTTTGCGCGGTCCTCAGCAGCTCTTGCATCAATTTCACCTTCTCAATGGCTTGGTGAATCAAATCTGGCTCATATAGTTCTGTTTCACCGATGCTGAAACTTCCAAGTGGTGAACTACATCTCCTCCCATATAGTGCCTCGTACGGGGAAATTTAATACTTGAACGACAACTATTATTGTAGGGACATTCTATGAGTGGAAGATGGTCATCCCAACTCCCCTTGAAATCCAGAACACATGCTCGTAGCATATCTTCAAGTGTCTGAATGGTCTGTTCAACCTATTTGTCAGCTTGTGGATGGAATGGAGTACGGAGATTCATTTTTGTGCCTAAACCCCTCTGAAAAGACCTCCAAAAGTTAGCCGCAAATTGCGCTCCTCGGTATGATATAATAGATGCTGGCACACCATGAAGCCTAACAATATCCTTGATATACAACTTCGCATAATCTTCAGTTGTGTAAGTTGTCTTAACTGGCAGAAAATGGGCACATTTTGTAAGTCGATCAACTATTACCTGGATGAAGTATAACTTATGATAAGAGCGAGGTAATCCAATAATGAAGTCCATATTAATCACCTCCCATTTCCAGGTGGGAATCTCTATATTCTGAAGCAATCCATTGGGTTTCTGATGTTCAATTTTTACTTGTGGACAATTAGGATACTGGGATACAAATTCTACAATATACTTCTTCATGTTATCCCACCAATACTGCTCCTTAACATCATGATACATCTTTGTCGAGCAGGGATGGATGGAATATCGGGATTGATGAATCTCAATCATAATCTTCTCTCTCAACCCTACCACATCAAGCACACATAACCGGTCGTGGTATCTCAGTGCCCCATCTACTCCGATCTCAAAAGCCGTAATTTTATACCGTTGAATTCTCTCTCTCAATCGTATTAAGGTAGGATCTTCATATTGCCGTGCTTTTACCTTGGCTACCAAAGATGATTTTGATGTATTATTTACAGTAACCCCTCCGTCATCAGAGTCTAACAATCTAATTCTCATATTGGCTAGTTGATGAAGCTCTTTAGTAAACCCCTATCTACCTGCCTCAATGTTTACTAAGCTTCCCATTGACTTACGCTGAGAGCCTCAGCCGTAACATTAGCTTTATCGGGATGGTACAATATCTCGACATCGTAATCTTTCAATAATTCAAGCCACCTACGCTGCCTCAAATTCCACTCTTTCTGCTTGAAGATGTATTGTAAACTATTATGATTTGTGTAGATGTCAATGGACGCCGTATAAGTAGTGCCGCCATATCTTCAAAGCATATATTACTGCAGCCAATTCCAAATCATGGGTCGGGTAATTATTTTCATGCTTCTTCTATTGTCTTTATGCATAAGCAATCACCTTGCCCTGTGGTATCAATACACACCCCAAACCTATACATGAGGCATCACAATATACCACATAACTTTCTGTTCCTTCTCGGAGAGTGAGCGCTAGCGCATATGTCAATCGATTCTATAACTCCTCAATACTTCGTTCACAAGCGTCAGACCACAGGAACTTAGTAGCTGTCTGCGTTAACTTAGTGAATGGTGTTGATATAGAGGAAAACCCTTCTAAAAATCGCCTATAATATCCTATTAAGCCCAAGATGCTGCGGACGTCTGATGGTGTTGTAGGTCTTTGCCAATTCTTTACTGCATCGATCTTTTGGGTGTCGACACTAATACCCTCGTCAAATATCACATGGCCAAAGAATGCTACTGAGTTCAACCGGAATTCACATTTGGAGAGCTTAGCATATAATTTACGATCCTGAAGCGTCTGTAATACTATTTGCAAGTGGCCCACATTTTTTGCCTCCGAACGAGAATACACCAATATTTCATCAATGAATACGATTACGAACACATCAAGATAGGGCCTAAATACAGTATTCATGAGATCGATAAAAGCTGCTGGGCAGTTGTTAGCTCGAACAACAACACCAAGAACTCAAAGTGCCCATATCTTGTCTGTAAGGGAGTCTTTGGAATATCATTCTCCTTAACCCTCACCTGATGATACCCTAAACGTAAGTCGATCTTGGATAAATATTTGGCAGCCTTGAGTTGGTGAAACAGGTCGTCAATCCATATAAGTAGATACTTGTTCTTTATACTTATTCAATTGTCGATAATCGATACACATCCTTAATGACCCGTCTTTATTCGGCACGAACATGACTGGCGCACCCCAAGGTGAAGTGCTAGGCCTAATGAAGCCCTTATCCAGCAAGTCCTTCAATTGCGCCTTCAACTGTCGCAACTCTGTCGGGGCCATCCTGTATTGAAGACTATATATAGGTTGAGTGTTAGGCAACACATCAATGCTAAACTCATTCTCTCTTCCAGGAGGAAGGCCTAGGGGTTCATCTGGGAAAACATCTGGAAACTCATTGACCACGGGGATTGATTGTAGAGTAAGAGGATTAACCTCTACATCCCTAACGCGAACAAGATGATAAATATAACCTTTTGAGTTCATCTTCCTTGCCTTAAGATAGGAAATAAACCTACCTTTCGGTGTAGAAATGTTCCCTTTCCATCTGATGACTGGTTCATCAGAAAATTGAAACATAACCATCATCGTACGACAATCAACATTTGCATAGTATGAGGCCAACTAATCCATTCCCATTATCACATTGGAACCGACCATTTCCAATACAAATAAATTCGGCGAGGTTTGGCATCTACGAATCATCACTGTGCAACCTCTATATACCTTTCTAGCAATCACAGAATCTCCTATCGAAGTAGATACCGCAAGTGGTTTACTTATCAATTCAGGTTCAACGCCAAACTTATTTGCCACAAAGGGTGTAACATATTATAATGTTGATCCCAGATCAATCAATCAACGCATATACATCATAAGAAAACACATACAATATACCTGTAACAACATCCTGAGATGACTCGATATCCCGTCGACCTACTAGAGCATAGGTTCGATTTTGAGCACCACTCGAACTCGGCACTGCACCTCTACCTTTACCACGACCTGTGAACTGCTAAAAACCCTGTGCTGGAGGTCGAACTGATGAGGAAGAATAAGACACAAATCCAGTTGGCTGAGCCATACCACCACCTTCTCTGTTAGGACAATCCCACATCATATGGCCAAGTTTTCCGCAAGAATAATACGCATCAGAACCTCAACGGAACAGTCCAAAGTGGGCCTTGCCACACTGATCACAACATGGTGTTGGGGGTCTCGTCTTACTAGTATCGCTATGATATTGCGATCCTGACGTCTGCAAAATCTGACATGGACCAGAATAGGTAAATCGATCATACCGAGGCCTTTGAAACTGTGGAGGAGCACTAGCTACAAGTGGCGCCGAACTCCTCGAAGACTAGGGCCTAATACTACCTCTGAAGTCATGAGAATACCCTGCAAATCTGGCCCCTTATGATGGCCCCTATCCTGTTCCCTATCTGCCCTTTGCTGGTGCATACAATCCTCTAGGGTTTGTGCATAAGCCTGAATACGAGAAATATCTATGCCCTCCACCAAGGAGGCTGTCGTGCACTCATCTATCAGATGTGGTCCCAACCCGTTCACGAGCATATGCACCCTATCACTCCTCTCGGCCAACATACGAGGAGCATACCTTGCTAAAGAACCATACTACATACTATACTCTCGCACACTCATATTACCTTGTCTAAGATTTAAGAACTTATCAGCTTTAGCTCGTCGCATCTCAACTGAAAAATAGTGACGAAGAAAGGCCTAAGAAAATTCCTTCCACACAGCTGCAGGGGCATTCAGACCCTTGGATCTCTCCTAACATACCAGAAAACCACTAAATCATCTAACCGATAAGAAGCCAAATCTATTGCCTTTGTATCAGTAGCATGCATAACCCACAGTGTACGATGAACCCGATCAATAAAAGTCTGGGGGTCCTCCTTGGGGTCTGATCCGCTAAACACTAGAGGGTCCAGATTAATAAAATCACGAACACTCATACTAGCTGGTTTATCACTAGTACTGGTATTCTGCCTCTGAGCCTGAGAATCTATCAAGCTAGTCCACAACTGCACTACACTCTGCATATCTCGGTTTATAGTGCCATACGGAGGAATTGGTGGTGTTGGGTGCCTCCTAATATCCTCTAGATGAGACGAAGTAGATGAGGTATGAGATGACATCTCACTCTCAACATCACTTTGGCCTGCTTTGGCTTGAGGCACCTGACTGGTACCCTCTCTCGCAGCTATATCAAGCCGTCTACTAATCGCTCGCTTCCTAGTCGAAGGAATCGCTAAAAGAAAAAAAGGTTAATATTAGATACGAACACTAAAGACTCAACTCTACACACGATCTAGATTCAAGAAGAAGGTAACAACCCTAGATATCATGTAGTCTCATGATTATAAATGTGGCGCACTACGCATCCATAATCAAGACTCTAGTAGACACGGCTCATAGAAAACCCCTAGGATAGACTTGCTTTGATACCAAGTTTGTCAAGACCCAAACTAGAGGATCATGACTAGCACCCGGGTCATACTTGCCGAGCACCAACATACATTTTATCTAATCTTCCTTATTATCTTTAAGGGCCGATGAGATCATTATAAAAGGTAGATATGGATCATGAACAACAAACAATGAAAGATAGTGGAATGAACATACATAACATGGGATGACAAGACTGCCAAGAAACTACCTATAAGGTACGAGCTACGATGCTTCCATGAAAGACTATATAACAAAAATCAGCCGACAAGGCATACGAAACTATACATGAGTCGACACATGTATATGAGCCTCCAAAGGAGCATAAGTGCTGCAACATTTCCGGAATAGGGCCACGACATACCCATAATATGTCACGACCCAAAATCCTAACTCAGGTTGTGATGGCGCCCAACTGCGGGGTTAGGCAAGCCAACATCAATTTCACTAAGTGTTCCCTTTTTCATTTGATTATATAGTTCAACATTTACCAATTTTTACCAAGTTTAAGCATGATATCTAAAGATGATAACTCAGTGGTAGATATAATAGGCATAAAGAAGCGTGTGCCAATTCACCAACATGTATATATACAACCCAAATTCCAAAAATAACCACAATGTGTGTGCCAGGAACTAGTGTCACGAGTGTCACGGGCATACTAAATGGATAGCCAAAGATAGAATATACAATCCCACTGTCTGAATAAATAGACGGGAAACAAAAGTAAATTAAAATCCATGGTGCTGCCGGGGATCGCCAGAAAAAGCAGCTCACCGTGAAGTCAGGTCCGCTACGGTCAATATCTAGCTCCGGTCTGATAACCAGATGCACCAGTCTCAGAACCTGTACAATTAAGTACAGAAATGCAGCATGAGTACATAAATAAATATGTACCTAGTGAGTATCCCGTCTAATCTCGAAGAAGTAGTGATAAGAGGTCGACTTCACACTCACTAAGGTCCAATAATATACATATGACAGGATATAACGAAATACAGTAGGCAGGTAAGGCAGTAAGAAGTAAATACATATCCAGTACAAAAATCCAGGTAACTATTGAAAATAAGCAACAATGTACACTTTTTCTTTCTTTTCCAAGTATCTGTCAAGCCAATGTAAAAGAAACAGAACCAAATGGTCATGCGCACACAAGGATAAGACAACCGGCCGGATTCGTAAGGAACGTCTAAACACTGAATATATATATATATATATATATATACCAAAGTAGTAATGAACTCAGTAAGGCCATGCTCGTAACAAGGACTAATCAACTGGGAATTTAAATGCAACTTTCCACGTTTCCATACCAATTCAAAAGTAAGAAGCAACTCAAAGTACACCCAAAGTTACATATAAGGCACATATGGACATGCTTGTGAGCCCTAAAACTACCCGACATAGCAATATAGTCGCTACGTACGGACTCTCGCTACTTTGTACGTACGTAGCTCCCAAAACAATTACACACAGCAAATAGAACACCTATGGGGACAATTCCCTCTTACAAGGTTGGAAAGGAGACTCACCTCGTGTCGAATCTACCCCTCGGATCACGGATGCGCCCAAAACTCCGAACTCTACCCTCGAGGACGCGCAAGTAGCCAAATATAGTACAATTACATCAATTCACGCTCAAAGAAGGAAGATTATCCTATTTATTTCCTAAAGTCATCATTCTTGAGAAATCCCCAAAATTCAACCCCGAGGCCGCACGCTCGAATTCAAATTTTTTTTGAAGGAATCGCTCGCCCATACCCTAAGGATCATTAATATGTAGTTTCTACTTGAATTCATAACATTAATTGGGTAATTCATCAAATTCCCAAGAACCCTAATTTACTACCCCAAATCTTGATTTTTCAATGATTTAATAGAGAATTTAACTAGTAATTCCTGTTTGAAACTAGTATTATTGAAGAATTTACTTACCTCTTTGTAAATTAGGACGTGGAAGCTTTTTCCCCAAGCTCTCTAGGCTCTAATGGAGGTGAAGAATGGATAAAAATGGCAAAAATCCCGTGTTTTGAAAGAACATATACTGCCCAGCAGCCCCTTCATCGCGATCGTGACAAGGGTCCCGCGATCGCGAAGGCCAATGGCCTAGGACCCCCGAGGCCCTTCTATGCGAAAGCGGAAAGGTGTCCGCGATCACGAAGGCCAACTAGCTAGACTTCCGCGAACGCGATGGGTATGGTGCGAACGCGAATGGTAAACGGATCTGGACCCATCCTGCACCTATGCGAACACGAGGACATGGGTGCGATCGCGAAGCTCAGAGATCCAAACCATCGCGAACGCGTAGAGCATTCAGCCACCCAACCCAACCCCTTCTTCGCGAACGCGACCCACCTTCAGCGATCGCGAAGAAGGAAACCAGACAGCAAAAATATGTTTTTTTTTAACTTAGCTCCAGGGGTCCAAAACGCACCCGAGCCCCTTGGGACCCCGTCCAAAGGCACTGACAAGTCTGTATTCATGATACAGGCTCCCTCGAATTTCTGGAACGTGAAAAACAACAAAACTCGAAATTTGACCCCAAAACCAAATTGAATCAAACTTAAGAACTTCAAGTTCTTGATTTCTACAACGATTCGCCGAACCGACCTATACTACTCAGAATGACGTCAAATTTTGTAGGAAAGTCATAAATGACATAACAGAACTATTCCTGGGCTCGGAATTCCATTCAGACCTCGATAATATAAAATCACGTTCCAAGCCGAATTTCAAACTTAAGGAAATCATGATTTCTATATTGGGCGCCGAATGCTCCTGGGTCGGTGAAAACCCATTCCTAACATACACCCAAGTCCGAAATCATCATGCGAAACTACTGGAACTGTCGGAACTTGATTCCGAGGTCGTTTGCTCAAAATGTTGACCGAAGTCAAACTTGGCCAAATAGGCAAACTGTAAGGAACCAAGTGTTCCTATAGCACCCTAAACACTTCCAAATCCCGAACCACCCGTCCTCAAAAGTCATAAATCACGAGAAGCCGCTATGGGAAGTTTCATTTAGGGGAACAAGGTCCTAATACGCAAAGCGACCGGTCGGGTCGTTACATTCTCCCCCTCTTAAACAAATGTTTGTCCTCGAACGGGTCTAGAATCGTACCTGAAGTGCTGAATAGCTGTGGATATCTGCTTCGCATGTCCTCCTCGGACTCCCAAGTCGCCTCCTCAGCTGGTTGGCCCCTCCACTGGACCTTTACTACAGAAACTCTCTTGGACCTCAACTGGCGGTCCTGTCTAACAACAATAGCAACTGGATCCTCCTCGTACCCAACTTCTCATCTAATTGAATAGTGCTGAAATCATCCATGTGAGAGAAGTCGGCATGATACCTCCGGAGCATGGATACGTGAAAGACCGGATGAACTCCTGATAAGGCGGGAGGTAAAGCAAGCTCATAAGAAACCTCTTCGACTCGCCTCAACACCTCGAAAGGACCTATAAACCTAGGGCTCAGCTTTCCCTTGTTCCAGAATCTCATGATGCCCTTCATCGGCGAAACCTTATCTCCCTCCATAAATGCTACATCACGCTCCCTATGATCCGCGTAACTCTTTTGTCTGGACTGTGCTGTGCGGAGCCTCTCCTGAATTACCTTCACCCTCTCCAAAGCATCTCTCACCAGATCCGTGCCATATAAATTAGCCTCGCCAGGCTCAAACCACTCGATAGGAGAACCACATCGCCGACCATACAAAGCCTCAAATGGAGCCATCTCGATGCTGGACTAATAACTATTATTGTAAGAAAACTCTGCCAAAGCCAAGAACTGGTCCCACTGACCCCCGAAATCAATCACACAATCCCTGAGCATATCCTCCAATATCTAAACTGTACGCTCCGACTGGCCATCAGTCTGAGGGTGAAATGTTGAGCTAAGATCTATCTGAGTGCCCAACTCACTGTGCAATGATCTCCAGAAGTGCGAGGTGAACTGAGGACCTCGGTATGATATGATGTACACCGGCACACCATGCAACCTGACTATCTCCCGAATGTAGATCTGGGCTAGCCTCTCAGATGTGTAAGTAGTACCCACAGGAATGAAATGCGCCAATTTAGTCAATCAATCCACGATGACCCAAACCACGTCAACCTTCTACAAAGTCCGAGGCAACCCAACCACGAAGTCCATAGTGATGCACTCCCACTTCCACTCAGAAATGGGCATCTGCTGAAGTAGGCCTCCTGGCCTCTGGTGATCGTACTTAACCTGCTGGCAATTAAGACATCTAGCCACATACTGCACAATGTCTTTCTTCATCCGCCTCCACCAGTAATGCTGCTTCAAATCACGATACATCTTCGTCGCTCTTGGTTGAACAGAATACCGAGAACTGTGCGCCTCCGCTAGAATCCTCTCCCTCAGGCCATCAACATTAGGAACACACAAACATCCCTAGAGTCTCAAAACACCATCCTCACCTAAGGTAACCTCCTTGGCCCTACCTTGGACCAATGTCTCCCTAAGCTCTGCTAAACACGGATCATCGAACTGTCGAGCCTTAATCTCACCCAACAATGAAGACTGAGCAACCACATGAGCTGGAACTCGACGAGACTCCGAAAGGTCTAATCTCACAAGGCGATTAACGAAGGAATGAATGTCCAAGGCTAGAGGTCTCTCCTCAGCTGCAATGTAGGCCAAGCTACCCACACTCTCTTCCCTCTTGCTCAAGGCATCCGCTACCACATTTGCCTTTCCCGGGTGATATATAATGGTGATATCATAGTCCTTCAGCAACTCATGCCATTTGCGCTGCCTCAAATTAAGATCCCTCTGCTTGAATAAGTTCTGCAAACTGCGGTGGTCGGTATAAACCTCATAAGACACACCATACAAGTAGTGCCTCCAAATATTCAAAGCATGAACAATCGCCACCAACTCCAAGTCATGCACAGGGTAATTCTTCTTATGAACCTTCAGCTGGCGCGAAGCATAAGCAATAACTCTCTCGTCCTGCATCAACACACATCCCAACCCGACGCGTGATGCGTCCCAATACACAGTATACATCCTAGAACCGGAAGGAAATGTCAGAACTGGTGCTGAGGTCAATGCTGACTTGAGCTTCTGAAAGCTCGCCTCAAACTCGTCGGACCACCGAAATGGGGCATTCTTCTGAGTCAATCTAGTAAATGGAGCTGCAATAGAAGAGAACCCCTTCACGAACCGGCGATAATAGCCTGCTAGGCCCAGAAAGCTCCTAATATCTATAGCTGAAGTAGGACGCGGCCAACTCTAAACTGCCTCAATATTTTGTGGATCAACCTTGATACCCTCTACGGATACCACATGCCCCAGAAATGCCACAGACTCTAACCAGAACTCACACTTGGAGAACTTAGCATATAGCTTCTGTTCCCGCAAGGTCTGGAGCACAACTCTAAAATACTGCTCATGCTCACCCAAGCTCCGTGAGTAAATCAAGATGTCATCAATGAAGACAATGACGAAGGAATCAATGTACGGCCTGAATACCCTATTCATCAAGTCCATGAATGTTGCTGGGGCATTAGTCAAACCAAAGGACATCACCAGGAACTCATAATGGCCATATCTGGTACGAAATGCAGTATTTGGAACATCTAAAGCCTGAATCTTCAACTGATGATAACCCGATCTCAAATAAATCTTAGAAAACACATGAGCACCCTGCAACTGGTCAAACAAATCATCAATGCGCGGCAGAGGATACTTGTTCTTGATGGTAACCTTATTCAACTGGCGGTAATCAATGCACATCTGCATAGACCCATCCTTCTTCTTCACAAATAGCACTAGAGCACCCCATGGCGATACACTCGGCCTGATGAACACCTTGGCCAACAACTCCTCAAGCTTCTCCTTCAACTCCTTCAACTCCTTAGGAGACATACGGTATGGGGGAATGGAAATGGGCTGAGTATCTTGAGCCAAATCAATACAGAAATAAATCAATGTCCCAATCTGGAGGCATGCCTGGAAGATCTGAAGGAAACACATCTGCAAAGTCTAAAACAACTGGCACCTAGTCAATAGTCGGGGACTCAGCGGTGGTGTCCCGCACATAAGCAAGGTAAGCCAAACAACCCTTCTCGACCATATGCCGAGCCTTCATGAAGGAAATGACCTGGCTGGATGCACTAACTGAAGAACCTCTCCACTCCAACCTCGGCGACTCAGGCATGGCTAAAGTTACTGTCTTGGCATGGCAATCCAACACAACATGATGAGGAGATAGCCAATCCATGCCCATAATAACCTCGAAATCAACCATGTCGAGCAATAACAGGTCCGCTCTGGTCTCGAACCCGCAGAATGTGATCACACAAGACCGATAGACCTGGTCTACCAGCACAGAATCGCCCACATGAGTGGACGCATATAAGGGAGAACCCAAGGACTCACGAGAAAATGAGCAAATAGTACTGAAACGTATGAGTAAGTGGACCTTGGATCAAATAATACCGAAGCCTCTCTACCACATAATGAGATAATACGTGTGATCACAGCGTTTGAGGCCACTACATCTGATCTGGCCGGAATGGCATAAAATCTAGTTGTAGCACCTGAAGACTGAGCTCCCCCAGAGTAAGCTGGAGCTGACTAACCCCCTCCTGACTGGCCTCCCCCTCTAGGACGGCCCTTGACGACCTGTCCTCCACCCCTAGGCGGCCAGACTGCTGGTGCTAAACCCATAGGCTGGTAACCTTGCTGCACTGTCTTTCCCCGAAACTTGGGACAATCCCTCCTCACATGGCCTAAATCCGCGCACTCACAGAATCTCACATGTGGCATATCCTGCTGTCCCAAAGAAGAAGAGTCCCGGATGGCCGGAGTGCGGTGTGAACCTTCTGGCGTAGCACTGAAATAATAACCAGAGGATCTCTGGCGACTGGAGTAACCACCGGGTGAACTCTGGATAGCTGGAGGATGATAGGAGCGCTCTGGCATGGCACTGAACTGAGGCCTCACTGAAACACCACGGGGAGGTAGTGGAGGTGCTGAATATGAAGGCCTGCTAGGCTGACCACCCCCGAACTGAACCCTGCTCCTAACCGGAGCATCCCTGAAATCTCCTCAGAACCTAACCCTCTTGTCCTGCTGACCCTGCTCTCTACTCCACAACCGATAACCCTCGATCCTGCGAGCAATCTCTACCACAAACTGATACGGAGTACCCATCTCCACCTCTCTGGACATGGTGTCTCTAATACCTGGATATAACCCAGCCACAAATCTCCGCACTCTCTCAACATCAGTAGGCAATATCATGAGTGCATGGCGTGACAGATTTGAAAACCTAGCCTCATAATCCGTCACCGACATCTGCCCCTGCTCAAGCTGCTCGAACAGACGTCGCAACTCTTCCATCTCCGAGGGTGAATATATTTATCCAAGAACATCTGTGTGAACTTCTCCCAATTAACCGGATGAGAACCTGCTGGCCTGTTGAGTATATAAGATTGCCACCATCTGCGAGCTCTGCCCTCTAACTGAAATGTAGTGAAGTCGACCCCATGAGACTCCAAGATCCTCATGTTGTGCAGTTTGTCCCTACACCTATCGATGAAGTCCTGGGCATCCTCACGTCGCTCACCCCAAAATACTGGAGGGCGTAGTATAGTCCATCTATCCAACATCTTCTTCTGATCACCCTCTACAACTGGCCTGGGCTCTGGTGGTGCTGCTACAGGCTAGACCCCACCCACGGGCGGTGTAGCCGTGGTATGGTGTACTGCTGTTGCCTGTCTATCGGCCTGAGCGGTAGGGGTCTGGATTCCCCCTCCCGCCTAAGAAGTGGGATGATCTACTAGAAATAGGCCAGCTTGGGACATGGTGTCCATGAATCTCATCATACGGCCCATGACCTCCTGGTATCCCGGCGCCGTCATAAAGTCTACTGGAGCAGGAGCTACTGGTGGCACCTCGTCTTGCTCCTCCATGATAGGGTGCTCTGGTGGTGCAACTGGTATAACTCTAGTACGCCCTCACCCCTACCTTGGACAGGTGCCCTCCCCCTGCCTCTACCACGACCTCGAGCGGCGGTGGTAGCGGCATCTCCCGGATCATGAACATCGAATGCGAGTGTCCTCACCATCTATGATTCATAAGAATAATTTTGAGTATAACATCGACTGCACGATAGAATAGGAATGAAGAGAGGTTTCGTAACACCCTATAGCCTCCTGAAGATAAGTACATACATTTCCGTGCCGATATGCAAGACTCTACTGGATCTTCCCGTGACTCGTGAACCTAGAGCTCTGATACCCCGTTGTCACGACCCGAAATCCTAACTCAGGTCATGATGGCGCCCAACTACGGGGTTAGGCAAGTCAACATCAATTTCACTAAGTGTTCCCTTTTTCATTTGATTATATAGTTCAACATTTACCAATTTTTACCAAGTTTAAGCATGATATCTAAAGATGATAACTCAGTGGTAGATACAATAGGCATAAAGAAGCGTGTTCCAGTTCACCAACATGTATATATACAGCCCAAAATCCAAAAATAACCACTATGTGTGTGCCAGGAACTAGTGTCACGAGTGTCACAGGCATACTAACAGGATAACCAAAGATAGAATATACAATCCCACTGTCTGAATAAATAGACGGGAAACAAAAGTAAATGAAACTCCATGGTGCTGCCGGTGATCGCCAGAAGAAGCAGCTCACTGTGAAGTCAGGTCCGCTACAGTGAATATCTAGCTCCAGTCTGATAACTAGATGCACCAGCCTCAGAACATGTACAGTTAAGTACAGAAGTGCAGCATGAGTACATAAATAAATATTTACCCAGTGAGTATCCCCTCTAATCTCGAAGAAGTAGTGGCGAGAGGTCGACTTGACACTCACTAAGGTCCAATAATATACATATGACAGGATATAATGAAATACAGTAGGCAGGTAAGGCAGTAAGCAGTAAATACATATAAGGTATAGAAATCCAGGTAACTGCTGAAAATAAGCAACAATGTACACTTTTCCTTTATTTTCCAAGTATCTGTCAAGCCAATGTAAATGAAACAAAACCAAATGGTCATGCGCACACAAGGATAAGACAACCGGCCGGAGTCGTAAGGAACGTCTAAACACTGAATAATCGTAAAGCTTCCCTCGATTGTGAATCATACCTGCTACTCGAGTGCTGACACAAGTATACTGATTTATCATAAAGCTCCCCTCGATTGCGAATCATGCCTGCGACTCGAGTGTTGACACACTTATATACATTTACCATAAAGCTTCGAGTGATGACTCTTATACGTACATATATATATATATACCAAAGTAGTAATGAACTTAGTAGGTCCATGCTCATAACAAGGACTAATCAACTGGGAATTTAAATGAAACTTTCCATGTTTCCATACCAATTCAAAAGTAACAAGCAACTCAAAGTACACCCAAAGTTACACATAAGGCACATAGGGACATGCTTGTCAGCCCTAAAACTACCCGACATAGTAATATTGTCGCTACGTACGAACTCTCGTCACTTTTTACGTACGTAACCCCCAAAACAATTTCACACATCAAATAGAACACCTATGGGGACAATTCCCTCTTACAAGGTTGGAAAGGAGACTCACCTCGTGTCGAATCTACCCCTCGGATCACGGATGCACCCGAAACTCTGAACTCTACCCTCGAGGACTCGCTAATAGCAAAATATAGTACAATTACATCAATTCACGCTCAAAGAAGGAAGATTATCCTAAATTCAACCCTGGGCCTGCACACTCGAATTCCAAAAAATCTCGAAGGAATCGCTCACCCATACCCTAAGGATCATTAATATGTAGTTTCTACTTGAATTCATAGCATTAATTGGGTAATTCATCAAATTCCCAAGAACCCTAATTTACTACCCCAAATCTTGATTTTTCGATGATTTAACAGAGAATTTAACTAGTAATTCCTATTTGAAACTAGTATTAGTGAAGAATTTACTTACCTCTTTGGCAATTAGGACGTGGAAGCTCTTTCCCCAAGCTCTCTAGGCTCTAATGGAGGTGAAGAATGGATAAAAATGGTAAAAATCTAATGTTTTGAAACAACATATACTGCTCAGCTGCCCCTTCATCGCGATTGTGACAAGGGGCCCGCGATCGCGAAAGCCAATGTCTTAGGACCCCTGAGTCCCTTCTATGCGAAAGCGGAAAGGGATCCGCGATCGCGAAGGACAACTGGCTAGACCTCCTATGTGAAAGCGGAAAGGGATCAACATCAATTGTTCCATAAGAAGGGAAACAATGTAAGTACTGCTAGCTTCTAAGAGTAGAGTATCTTTGCAATCCGTTCATTGCATTATGTACAATCGGAGTCATGCAAAACAAGCAAAGGGATAGCCTCACATACCTTGTATATGTACATCCCAGCTTCAAGGTATCAAATGTCGAGACTCCTTAGTCTACGATAAGACAAATGACATTATCGTTATCGTTTAAGCGTTGTAACTATTATGTATCGACCACAACTTATTTTATGATGAAACGGACAGAACCTCCCCTATATATAATACTTCACACAACTCAAAACAATCACCAAACAACCCAACATACCCCTATCACTCCATACACAAAGCGATAACCATTCTAGTGTCAAACAATCCAAAAATGTTACGATGCATGACCAGCAAACCACCTTTCCATTATGTGGTGTTTCTCCACACCATTTCTCCTATCAACTCAGTAAAAACAGTAGCAAAATAGACAACTTAATAGCAACACGACACAACACACAAAACATTCCCACAAGTTCAACAACTCAAAATTATTTTGTAAGCTTACTAAAACATGTTTCGACTTGTCTTTTCTTTCAAATTAAGAAACACAACCAAAAACACATTATTAAGCCTCTTATCCAACAAACCAGCCATGGATTCAACTTAAAAATAAGTTCACATTCAGCCAATCATGACGTGATAACAAACATTATACCACTCTTTTGAAACTCGATAGGTCTCGTCTTTATGATCGAGTTACAACTCGCAAATGCATAGAGAGAAGCATAACATTACCTTGTACTGAGTATAACCCATGAAGCCTGATCCTTCTTCGTAAAAAATCAGTTCATCAACATAGCTACAACAAGGAGAAAGACAAACTATCAAGTTGTTCGGGCTTTTCGGCAATAGAATCGTGTCGTAACACCCATAATACCCTAAGGTTTGTGTTGGATTTTTCAGGAGGAGTTGCAGGGGTTCAATTTGGTTTTCAAGGTATGAAAGACGGGTGAAATAAATGAGTTAATAAGCCCTTAAAAGTCACCTATTGGCCGACTTTGGGGCTTTTAATTGAGTCCTTCCATTTTGACAAGTAGGTGGTCCTAAAGTTTAAGTAAAATTATGAACATAAGTTGCGACAACTTATATCGACTTTTGTTTCATAACTTGTTTGACTTCAAGACTTATGATACGGATACTATATTATTCAAATACTGTAAAACACGAACTCTTGAGAATATTAGCACCCCTAGGTTTACCTAAAAATACGGGTTACAATATTCTTGATTCGTTTAACTTCTAATACTTGTTAACCACCCTTATATACCCTTGTATAATTTAAGACCAATATGATTAACTTCTTATCATCTCAAAGATAATCTCTTCTCATATTTACGTCGACTAACTTATGGCATGAACAAATGTACGTGAATATGGGTTGTAACACAAACAAAGCCTCATACGGTGCCATCTGAATGCTGGAGTGGTAACTGTTGTTGTAGGCAAACTACGCAAGTGGCAAGAATTGTCCGAATGAACCTCCAAACTCCATCACATAAGCACAAAGCATATCCTCAAGAATCTGAATCGTGCGCTCGTAGTGCCCATCTGTCAGAGGGTGAAAGGTTGTGCTCAGCTCTACCCTAGTACCCAACTCTTGTTGTATCGCTCTCCATAACCGTGATTTGAACTATGTACCTTTGTTTGAAATGATGGATACTGGGACCGTGAAGGCAGACAATCTTTCAGATATAAATCTCAGCCAATCTCTATGAAGAATAAGTAGTCAACACTATGATAAAATGAGCTGACTTGGTCAGCCGATCCAGGATCACCAAAGTAGCATCGAACTTTCTCAACGTCTGTGGACGTCCAACTATGAAGTCCATGGTGATCCGCTCCCACTTCCACTCTAGGATCTCTAACCTCTGAAGGAAGTCACCCTGTCTCTAATGCTTATATTTAACCTGCAGAGAGTTGAAACATTTGCACACAAACCCAACTATATCCTTCTTAATTATCCTCCACCAAAATTGTTGTCTTAAATCCTAGTACATCTTCGCGGCACCCGGGTGGATGGACTACCGCGAGAAGTGGGCCTCCTCATGAATCAAATTTTGAAGCCCATCTAAATTAGGCAAACATATCCGGGTGTGCATCCTTATCACGCCATCATCACCAATAGTTACATCTCTAACATCACCTCACTGAACCCTGTCCTGAAGGACTAGAAGATAGATCATATTGGTGCTCCTTAATACGGTCATAAAGAGAAGACCGAGAGACCACACAAGCCAATACTCAGCTCAGCTCTGAAACATCCAATATAACAAACTGACTAGGTAAGGCCTAAACATCCAATACTAAGGGCCTCTCAGCTGCCAGAAGATATGCCAAACTCCCCAAACTCTCCGCCTGGCGACTCAAGGCATCGACCACTACATTGGCCTTCCCCGAGTGGTACAATATAGTGATATCATAGTCTTTAAGTAGCTCTAACCACCTATGCTGACGCAGATTAAGCTTCTTTTGCTTGAACAAGTGATGCAAACTCCGGTGAGTAGTGTAGAACTCACAAGGAACATCGTACAAATAATGAAGCCAGATCTTCAAGGTGTGAACAATAGCTGCTAACTCGAGATCATGGACGTGATAATTCTTCTCATGCACCTTCAACTGTCTTGTCGCGTAGGTAATCACTCTAATGTCCTGCATCATCACCGCTCCAAGGACAAATCCTTGAGGCATCACAATAGACAGTGTAAGACCCTGAACCTATAGGCAATACTAATATGATGTAGTCAAAGCTGTCTTGAGAGTTTGAAAGCTCTCCCCACACTCCTTAGTTTGCCTAAACGGAGCACCCTTCTAGGTCAGCCTGGTCAAAGGTGCTGCAATAGATGAAAACCCCTCTACAAAGCGACGGTAGTATTTCGCCAAACAAAGGAAACTGCGGATCTCCGAAGCTGATTATGGTTTAGGCCAACTCTGCACTGCCTCTACCTTCTTTGGATCTACTTTCATCCTATCACAAGACACTATGCGGCCCAAGAATTCCACTAAATCAAGCCAGAATTCACATTTAGAATATTTAACATACGATCTCTTAACCCTCAAAATATGAAGCACGGTCCTCAGGTGCTGCTCATGATCTTCCCGAGACCAGGATTATACCAGAATGTTGTCAATAAACACACGATGAAAGAATCAAGATAAGGCCACAATACATTGTGTATTAAATGCATGAAGGCTGCTGAGGCATTAGTCAGCCCAAATCTTTAACTGATGATAGCCAGAACACATGTCAATCTTGGAAAATACCCTGACACCATGTAACTAATCAAATAAATCATCGATGCGAGGTAAAGGATACATGTTCTTCACTGTAACCTTATTCAACTGCCGATAGTCAATACACATATGCATACAACCATCTTTTTATTCACAAACAAGACAAGAGCACCCCAAAGTGATACGTTGGGCCTGATGAAACCCTTATCCAGCAACTCCTGCAACTGCTCTTTTAACTCCATCAAGTCAGGATGAGACATGCAGTAGGGAGGAATAGATA
Organism: Nicotiana undulata; assembly: GCA_005239495.1. Classification (NCBI taxonomy): domain Eukaryota; kingdom Viridiplantae; phylum Streptophyta; class Magnoliopsida; order Solanales; family Solanaceae; genus Nicotiana; species Nicotiana undulata. The sequence continues at coordinate 36,059 of MDKH01038276.1, forward strand.
TGGCTTGAGTGCCTAGAAACAAATCAATACCAAAATCAATATCTCTATCGGGTGGCATGCCCGGAAAATCAGTTGGAAACACATCAGGGAAGTCCCTCACTACTGGAACTGATTGAACTGTAGGGGTATCGATAATGACATCTCTCACATAGGTCAAATACGCATCACACCCCTTCTCAACCATTCGCTGAACCTTAAGAAATGAAATGACCATGCGAGGTGTATAGTCTAAGGTACCTCTCCACTCTAATCGTGGTAAGCATGGCATAGCCAGCTTTAAGGTTTTAGCACGACAATCAAGAAGAGCATAATGGGACGACGACCATTCCATGCCCAAGATAACATCAAAATCTACCATACTGAGTAATAAAAAATCGGCTCTAATCTCAAAACAACTAAGAGCAATCAAACACGACCGATATATGTGGTCCACAATAAGAGAATCTCCCACAGGAGTAGATACATAAACATGGGAACTCAAAGAATCCCGAGATACCCCCAAATGTGGAGAAAAATAAGAAGACTCATATGAATACGTAGAACCTGGGTCAAATAATACTGCATCCCTATGACACACAGGGACAATACCTGTGATGACTGAATCTGAAGCGACTACTTCTGAACGGGTTGGAAGGGCACAGTACATGGCCTGGCCTCCCCCTTCTAGGGTGACCTCGACCTCCCAGACCTCCACCTCGAGCTGCCTCAATAGGTTGAGCGACATCTGGGACTGGAAGAATGGCCAGATGACCTGGTGGAGCATGTAAGGGGATGATAAGTCTTTGGAGGTGCACCCTTCGTGACTCTAGGGAAATACCTAACCATGTGACGAGTATCACCACACTCATAACAACCCCTCCGAGGACGCGTTGGCTGAGACTGACTCGGACCTGGCCTGCTTGATTGGCCGGTAATAGCACCTCGAGAAGGAGGCACATTGGATCTTGGCGGTGCATAATAAGGCTCACGAGGTCTAGGAGGAGCTGGAACACTGCTGGCGACTGGAAGAGCTTAATGAACAGGGAGACTCACAAAACCCCTACCATGGCGTGCTGCTGGCGTACGAGCTCCTGAAAAATGACCACTCTCTAAAGACCTCTTTATATTTGGCTAAAATTGGAGAGTTCGATTTTCTGATTAGAATGGCGTTTGATAGCCAGACTTCAGAAGGCTCGAGGCACAGTTCGAGGTTTGACCCGAGGGTTCTCTGTGCTCGACCTCGGGGCAGAACAAAATCGGTGACTATCATGGACAAACGGGAAATTCCACAAAAGGTATGTGGTTAGAGCTGACCATGTCTACAAGAATAGTACAACTCCCATGACATTAAATAGTTGTACCAACTGCATATCTTTGTAATAAACGCATATGTACTATCTCGAGATTCCCCCTCCAATATAAAGGGGACCCTTGTCATATTGTAAGACATATGACATTCAATACAAAAAACAAGAACATTCTCTTCTCACTAACTCTAACATACTCTATTGTCTCTCTATTAATTTATTGCTTACATTTATTGTATCTCATCGTTTGTTCTTTATTTATTACTTATCATTGATCATAAAGAGTGTCACGCCCCAAAATCGAGGGACACGACCGACACTCAACCGGAAGACCCCGGTCAAGCGGACCTGGAATTGCCTTTCCTATCTCACGCGTTACCCCATGATTTCAGTATACATTATTCATGTGAAATAGCCATTTAGGCTTAAGCA
>ML246517.1:0-37639 GCA_005239495.1 Nicotiana undulata
ACCAACCAACCCCAACACTTCATGAACAGTCTAACCGAGCTACTACAAGACGGAAATAAAGGATTAGATGCGTATACTGCGTAACGACGGACCGAGTCGTTACATAAATCCTCAAATTCTTTTAATAAATGGTTGACTATTCAAAATTACTTTTTTTTAATCATAAATCATTAATTTGAGAGTATATTATGTCATAATTAAAATAAAAATTATTACACATTATCCACAAAGACTACTATGATAGTAAATTTTAAATAAATCTTTCATTTAAAAAAATATTTATTTATTAACTTTTATTCTTTATTATATAATAGTCCATAATTATTTTTCTAAATATTATTTTTTTACGTTTACGAGATACAATACTTATTAACTTAATAGCTCAGTGTTAGCTAGTAACTATTTAAAAATAATTAGTTATCATGTTATTGCATGGTGAATTATGTGTCACTTTATTAAGTTGTTGAAACTTAAAAATAAATGATGCTAGAGAATCATATTTAAATTGTGTTGTGAATTATGTTTTTATATAAATTCTATTTTAAATAAATATCTTATTAAATAAAAGGAGTATTTTTTTAAAAAAATATCAAATTATTATATCGAAATTCTTTCAAGATTCAATACTCCTTAAGAGATACATATAAGATTTCGTATCGAATACATTACTTTTGATGTTTGAGTTGTAACGATGTTGCAGCTAATTTGCATATTATGATATATGTCATACTTTTCGTATTATTCATAGTTGAATTATAATTCATAAATATTTTAAATAGATTATTTGTTATAATTTTGTGATTTTAATGTAATTTTTATATTTATTTTTATTTTATACTATCTTAAAATCCTTAAAATTTATAAAATTTAAAGATCCGTGGGACTTACGGCCTATGTCTAATGGCTTACGCCTCGCCTCGTCAAAGGTAAAACACCTCGCCTCATGCGCCTGCCTTTTAAAACATTGCTTCAAACTTCTGCATACGACGTCGTAAGCGCTGGGTTGGATTATCACGTTGACTGTGTTCCTTCAGTGCCGGCATTTTTCAGATCTTCAAGAAACTTTCATTGGCGGCTAATTATATGCGAAAACCTTGGATCTATGAAATTGTAATTGTTGACAAGTTGAAGTAAAATACTCTTAAATCATAATTATTGATACACCATTTAGGAGTTTTCGGTGTTGAACAAGGAATTCAAAAAGAATCTATCAATATTTTATTTTAGAGATTATATTTTTGTGGTATTTTCTTAAATTCGAAGTGCATAGCAAACAGTTGGGGGGAAATATCAATATATAAAGAATTTTTAATTCCCGAAAAGTTTCATTTTGCAAAATAGCTTTGCTAAGAGATACTGTGTGTAGAGTGTATTTGTTTCTTGTGTATTAACTGAAGTATTAAGTGTATAAAATACATAAGCAATTAAATCTTTTGATAAAAACATTAAAGCTGATCATATCTATCAGCCCTTTTCTTACCCCAAATGTGTATTGATTAGCTTAAAGTCTGACCTAAACACCCTCTAACTTCATCTTTTAATGCGCTGATCTTAGTTTAATGTATTAGATGCATTAATTTCTTAACTAGCACTAAACAATATTTATTGTATGCTTACTTTTGTTAATGGAGAAAAAGGAAAAGTATAACAAGAATCATTACTTTATGTTCTTCCTTTTTCTTTTTGCTAAACATTACTATACTTTATTTTCAGTTAGTCATAAAACAAAAAGGAGGCAAAGTAATGAAAATTCAAATTCCCATCGATTTAAAAAAAACGAAAATGAAAAAGAATCTCTTCGAGAGATTTTTACATAAATAACCGATTATATTAATTATTTACTTTCTAATCATATAAATAATTTTTATATTAATTATACACATATAATACATATATTAGTCGACTTGACGAAATTGCGTCAGTATCAACTTCTCTAATCGGCGGATGCCACGTGTAATAATCTTAGTGCCTCAACCATAAGATATCATGTGACCGTCAGTTTCTCACAGTCCTCCTCTTACTATAAATATCTACCTAAAACCCCCAAATTTTTGCATCACTTTATCTTCTTACATTTCATTCTAAGCAAAAAAAAACCTTCTAGAAACAAACAACAGAAAAAAAAAAATGAACCAAGATGAGTTCACTACTGAGTTACTCCCGGGTTTACCCGAGGAAATTGCCCTTGAGTGCTTGACCCGATTACACTATTCAACTCACCGAGTTGCTTCTCGTGTTTGTAGAAGATGGTGTAGGCTTCTTCAAAGCAAGGAATTTTATTACCATCGTAAACAAATTGGTTTTACTCATAAAGCTGCTTGTTTAGTACAAGCACTTCCTGTTCAATCCGAGTCTAAACCTGTAGGACAACCGAGGTACGCTATCTCGGTGTTCGACTCGGTAACTGGTATTTGGGATCGGGTTGACCCGATTCCAAAATATCCTGATGGGTTACCGATGTTCTGTCAAATTGCGACCACGGAAGGCAAGCTTATTGTCATGGGCGGGTGGAACCCGGCAAGCTGGGATCCGATTAAGGATGTTTTTGTGTACGATTTCACGACTCAGAGGTGGACTCAGTGCAAGGATATGCCGGAGAGTCGGTCGTTTTTCGCTATGGGAGCTGCCGGAGGACGGGTTTTCATCGCCGGCGGCCACGATGAGAGCAAGAACGCGCTGAGTTCAGCGTGGGTATTTGATATTGCTAGCGACGAGTGGACTGAGTTGCCTCGGATGAGCGAGGAGCGTGACGAGTGCGAAGGTATTATAATCGGGTCGGATTTCTGGGTCGTAAGCGGGTATGATACAGAAAGTCAAGGCCGGTTCAAGAGTAGCGCTGAGTTATATGAACTCAGTACAGGTGAGTGGAGGCGAGTTGAGAATGCTTGGGGGTCGAGTCAATGCCCTAGAGCATGTGTAGGGGTGGGCAAAAATGGAAATTTGACTTGCTGGGCTGAAGCCGACCCGAATGTTAAAGTCGGAGCTTGTGGTGTTGACCTTGGTGATCGGACCTTGGTAACCGGGTCGGCCTATCAAGGAGCCCCGCATGGATTCTTCTTTGTGGAAAACAGCAAGAAAGAAGGGCAAAAGAGTAAATTGGTGAAAATTGATGTTCCTGAGGAATTCTCTGGATTTGTGCAATCTGGATGCTGTGTGGAGATCTGAAATTTTGGATAATTTTATTATAATTTGTAAGTATGTAACTATGTAATTTTCCCCTTTTATCTTTTTCTTAGTGTTTCCACTTGAGACTGAGATGAAGCAAAAGTATAGTAGCTCTGCTGCTTTTAAGCATAGTAGTCTTTTAATGTAAAACTATGTTTGGAGTATAGTATAGTAAAAAATATTGGAGCATGGAGTAACTCTTTGAAGTTCCTTTTTCCACTTAAGAAAGGTTAATTTGAGTAACCGTGATTATCTTATTGCACTTTCCATATTTAGTCACCTTTTAACATGGAGCTTAAAAGTTATTTATATTACATTTTTAACCCATAATGTTATTTATACAAAGTTTAATAATATTGGAGTCACAAAAATATATTCTCTTTTGGATAAGAGTACAAAAACTACTTTCCAACCGGCAGAACAGTATGGCTTGGAGCTTCTGTGGCTAAACTTTTGAATCTTCGTATTTATTTTGATAGCTACCTTCTCTCAAATGAAATTTCCGGATTGTAACTGATGTTGGCGTTTCGGATATAAAAATTTCATTTTGCCTTCGATTTTTTAATTGAGAAAAACGATAATTCTAATTCAATTCAATAAGCTCCGATGGATCAGATTCTTTAAGTTCTATTTTGGATTAATTGGTTTAGATTTATTGGATTTTCAATTTTGAGCCTACAAGTTGAGTTATTTCTTCTTCTTGCAAAAATGAATATTCCAATGAAGTATTTCATGTTAGATTCCCTTAGGGATCGTTTAGTTTGAATAGGACTTATGACGGGATAAGTAATAATGATATAAGTTATGCTGGGATTGTTTTTTATCCATTGTTTGGTATGTTGTATTAAATATAACAACTGCATAACTTGTAAGAAGAATGTATAAGTTATACCGATGCTAATTACCCCACCCTCTATAATTTATAAGTTATCCCGGTGTTAATTTTAATCATATGATAACTTATACCTGGTTTGCTAACCAAATGAAGGATTAATGTGGTATTAAATTTTTATACCAGTACTATACCTTCTTATACCTCATACTAAATGACCCCTTAGTAGTTCCTTATTCTCATCACAATCACCCAAATAAAGTATTTATGTAAGTAATAAAACCACTACGAAGGAAATGCAACGGAAACATTAACAAGGCCGATTAAAACTGATAATAGTAAAACTAATTTAAATAAAAAGTATTATGATAGTTGCTTATTATTAATATTAAATATATGAGCTAATGTCTAATAAGACGAGTATTAAATTATTAATAGTGGACATATGAATAATGAACTAATATCTTAATGGATAGCACCAAATAGGTATAAATAATTTAGATTTTCGGTAATCCTTCCAATTACCAAATCTAATATCCAATCAGAAATTTAAAAATTACATTCAGAATTTAATCCGTAATCTGAAAAGTCGAACCAAAAATTCAAAAAATAAAAAGATCAGTTTGAATTTCGAGTTTGTCCAAACTATGTCCACCCTTAATACTCTCACGATTCTTTTTTTATTTGTTATTTTGGCCAAACAATAATGAAAATATGTCGTTTTACTAAGTCAAGAATGCTTTCATTTGATTTCTAAAATTTACACTTGCTTCAACAAATGATGTACATAATTTTCTAAAAATATTCACCAATGTTCATAAAAAATAATAATTAAGAGCGATACAAGATAACTTAGTCAAATTACAGTGATGGGTAATGATATGAATAGATTTGTCTGGTGAGTGTGTTAATATTATAAACAAAGAGTGAATATCTAAAATCCTCCTAAGCTATCATACTTTTGTCAAGTTTTCTACTAAATTATTTGGTGTCCTCGAGATTTTCGAGAACTATGTTTCTTTTTAATTAAACCCTCGTTTAATTGTTAGAAGTGTGTCTAGTACACATTCTAAATTAATGAAAAATTTGTTATGTAATACTACACTAGCTGTTTTGTTAGTTTTTTCTAAACTATTTGGTATCTCTATCCCTGGAAATAATATTCCCCTAAGCTAGGGTTTAATTTTGGGCATTTTGGTCAAAGTAAAGTCTAAGTTTCCGGGTTCCGACTTTACTTGTGGTTGTGCTGTATACTAGAATCCAATTGAATAAGTATTTATTTACATTCAATTTGAAGCAAAAAATCCAAATAAAAGCATATATTATTCAAAAGTTAGGGCAAGCAAAGTATTGGACGAGCTAATAATTTTACCTTACTGTAAAATTTTACAAAAGAAGCACATTGAAGTGAATCAGAACAAATATCTGTGACCTTTGTCGGGGGAAGATATAATGCTAACGCCAAATATACTTAAAATATATATGTGCTAGAGTCAAATTGGAGGCCCCCCAATTAAAGATATATAAGGTAAACAATTGGGGCCATTTCATTTAGGAGAACAGTGGATAAGAACAATGAGCTGTAAATACTTTCTTAATTCTTATAAAGAACAACTGAGATATATCCAAAATAGTCCCTCAAATCATTGAAAAATAATCAAGAGCTCTTTTTTTTTTTTTTTTTTTTTTTTTTTTTATATATATATCAGACTCTTTTCAGTGTTCATTGAAAAGACTTTTACAAGTTGCATAATGATTTTCCACCACTTGTAAATTCAGAAATTCTTCAAAAACATCATTTCCTCTGTTCCCTTTGTTAAAACGCATGGTGTTTAAAGGCTGAAATTCAAAACTAGTCTGATCTATAAATGCTAATTAGAAATTAACTAATGTTTTATAATTAATCAAAATATAGTCAATTTTTCATGATGTAATAAAATGTGAACAAACATATCATAAGTTTAAATCCTAAAAAAAATCAGCCAAAATATGTTAGACTTTGAACTTTTTACGTATCAAATTTCAGTATAATATATAGGAGTTCAAAATATCCTGTATGTGAATTTCAACATAATATACTGGAATTTACATACAAGGTGCTTGGAATTTATATGCTTGAGTTTCATAATCCAACATATTATGCTAAATTTTCTTGTGTTTCGGCTAAGGTTATTTTTATTTAGATTTTATCTCCGTACTAATTATTTTTTAATTACTTTACAAATAATGTTTATTTCTTAATTACAAGGTCGAACAGCACGTGCTATTTTGACGTGTTTAAATGAGTAGGCCCAATTCGTCAAATCACATCTATTAACCATCACGCCTCACCGTCTAATAATGGTGTCGATGAGTCATCTATTGTTTCTGCGAGTAATAATCTAGTCTAGTACTTCTATCTCGAAACGTAAGTCTACTTTCCATTTTGTTTGGCAGGGTTCGAAGTACAAAATTGCAAAATATTTAAAATTTGATGTGTTTGTGAACATGAATTTGAAAAATTTCCTAAGAGCGTACGATAACAAATTTCCTAGACTTTCTAATAACTCAGTATCGAAGGGTACAATATTCTCTGGTCTTTCTTGTTTGTAAGCTATTGCGTAATGTTACGCGGCGCCTTCCTGAGATTCTTTGGAAGGGCGACGTAAGGTTAAGCAATCGATGTCAGGATGGTTGCTGTCCGCAGAGTGAGGTCCCCTCCACACGCTAGACGAGATTGTCAGTGTCGTGCGGGAAAACCAATGCCAACAATTGAGAGAACAGTAATGAGAATTGAATAAAAGCTTGATTGCATTAATGAAAGTTATTACAAAAAGAAGGCAACGCGGTGTCGAGGGGTAGAGACACCAATACAGAGAATTGCTTGCTAGAAAGTTTTTGATTGCTTGATACCCCCTAATAATGCTTAAAAAAAAACCAAAGTTACATGAGTAGACCAAACTACGCTAGAGAAACATAATGAAAGAACATGGAATAAAACTACTCTATATTTACAAGGAAAAAGACTTAGTTTTCTACAAAGGTAGAACCAGGTCCGTTGGCAGCGACTTTGTCTCAAGTATCACGATCTGTGCGCGCGGCGCTGTTGACAGCTGCTTGCGGCTGGGCGTTAGCAAGGGAAATTGGTAGGGCGACAGAGGCACATGCGCGCTTGTCACTTGGCGCGGCCAAGACCACGGGGCCGTCTGTGGCGCTAGGCGTTCGGAGGCTTGCTAGGACGCCACAGGGCGCGTCCAAGGGGTCATGGGGCATGGCTGGAAAGCCGCCCATGACATTATCCCCCCCCTGAGTTGGCGACGTCCTCGGCGCCTTACTTGCCAAATAATCTTCAATCAGGCTCTTGTCAGCTTTGAGGTTTGTTCCCCTCTCCCAAGTGTTCTCCTCTGCATGACGCCCTTGCCATTTTACCAAGAACTCTTGGTGATCCTTCCTGGAGGCATGAATTACCCGGTCATCAAGAATAGCTTCAGCCCGCGTTTTCCCGGTGGATCGGGGCCTCGAATACTAAGTATTGTGAGTTGGCTCCGTGAAGGATCCTCCGTGTCTTCCCGAAAAGGTTTCAATAGACTGACATGGAGGACGAGATGGATTTTTCACCAAGTTAAGGTATCCACCCGGTATGCAACTTTCCCAATGCGTCTTTCAATGGACAAGGGTCCAATATATTTTTGCAGTAGGCGAGGTTCATGGACCCCTGCAAATAAGTACCGCTTTGGGATTTTGACCATCACTTTGTCTCCTACTTGGTATTCAACAAAGCAACGATTTTGCATGCCTCTTCATTCGCTTTTGGTCTTTAACCAGATAGCTCCGTACTATCTCCATATTCCGCTTCCATTCTGTTGAGAAGCTAGTAGCACAAGGAGATTTTCCCATGTTTGGTGCATTCACGGTGTGTGGTAGTAGCGGTTGTTGCCCTGTAACAATTTCAAAAGCGCTTTTGTTTGTACTGGAGCTCTTTTATGAATTGAAACACAGTTGGACAACATCCAGAAGCTTCACCTAATTCTTCTGCGATCCGGTAACAAAATGGCGGAGATATTCCTCTAACATACCATTGAACCGCTTCGTCTGGCCATCGGATTGTGGATGAAAACTTGAGCTATGACTCAATTTTTACCCGAGGCACTTAAATAGTTGGGTCCAAAAGTTGCTAGTGAAACGTGAATCGCGATCACTAACAATGTCTTTGGGCAGACCCTAATATTTGACGACATGAGAGAAGAAGAGTCGAGCTGTATCTTCTGCTGATATATATTGAGGTGCTGCAATGAAGGTGGCATACTTGGAAAACCGATCCACCACAACCAAGATAGTTGTGAGATCTTCGACCTTGGGCAATCCGGTGATGAAATCCAGAGACACGCTTTCCCAAGGTCTCTTTGGAACAGCTAGAGGTTCCAAGAGTCCCGCTTGTGTCAAACGGTCAGACTTGTCCTTCTGGCATACTAGACAAGTCCTCACATACTGCGCGACATCATCGGCCATTTGGGGCCATTAATATGCACGGCGAAGCAATGCCATGGTGCGTTCTTCGCCGGGATGGCCGGCCCACAGAGTGTCATGACATTCCGCCAAGAGAGTTCTTCTCAGATCCCCTCCTTTTGGAACATAAAGTCGGTTCCCTTTTACCTTCAAGAAGCCATCCTCCATATAGAGCTGGCGAGTCTTGCCCTGTCCTACTAGATCAACCAAATACTGTGTAGCGGGATCCTTGATGAGTAGATCCTATATCTGGTCTTTAATGGTGGTGGCTACTTCATTCCCCCTTAGGGTGGCGAGTAGGCACACCGATGCTAGGTCCGTTCTGCGACTGAGCGCATCAGCCACATGATTAGACTTCCCACTTCGGTACTCCAAGTTGAAGTTAAATTCCGCTAGGAGTTCCTGCCATCGGGCTTGTCGACCATTCAGCTTCGGATGGGTCATGAAATGACTAACAACTGTGTTGTCTGTCTTGACCACGAACGGTGATCCAAGCAGATAATGCCTCCAAAGGCGTAAGCGATGAACGACATCCAATAATTCTTTCTCGTGGGCGGCATAGCGCCGCACTGCATCCTTGAGCTTCCGGCTCTCGTATGCTACGGGATGCCCGTCTTGTAGTAAGACCCTGCCAAGAGCATAGTCGGAAGCATCTGTTTGTACCTCGAATGGCTTGGCCAAGTCAGGAAGGGCCAAGACAAGGCTACTAGAAATAGACGCTTTTAATGCATTGAAGGCCTCCGCTCGCCTAGGACCCCAATCCCAAGGCGTGACCTTCTTGAGAAGTTTAGTTAATGGTACTGCGATGAGGGAGTAGTTTTTCACAAATCACCGATAGAAATTGCATAGGCCAAGGAATGCCCTCAAGGAGTGGATATCCTTGGGTGGCGGCCAATCTGTGATGGCTTGGATCTTTTGCTGGTCCATCTTGATCCGCCCTTACTCAATGACATGCCCGAGGAAGTCGATCTGTTTTTGAGCAAAGGAGCACTTGGATAGCTTTGCGTACAACTCATGCTCCCGCAAACAGGCTAGGACCTTCCGCAAGTGCTCCAGGTGTTCTTCCAGAGTCTGGCTATAAACCACAATGTCATCCAAATAGACCACCACGAATTCATCAATGTACTCTCGGAAGACCTGGTTCATCAGGGTTTAAAATGTGGCTGGGGCATTAGTCAAGCCGAACGACATAACTAGGAAGTCGAACGACCCATATCTTGTCACACAGGTCGTCTTGTGTTCATCACCCTCAGCAATCCGGACTTGCCAATACCCTGTCTTCAGGTCAATTTTTGTGAACACCGTTGCACTCCCCAATCTGTCGAACAAGTCTGCCATGAGCGGAATAGGATACTTGTTCTTCACAGTAATTTTGTTCAGCGCCCGATAATCCACGCAGAGGCGTAGACTACCATCATGTTTCTTTTGGAAAAGCACAGGGGACCCATATGGGGACTTAGAGGGTACAATGATCCCTGTGTCTAGCATTTCCGTCAATTGTCTCTGAAGCTCGATGAGTTCGGGTTGTGACATTCTGTAAGGCGCCCGGGAAGGTGGCTTCGCACCCGGCACCAACTCAATCTCATGGTCCACACTGCGCCTAGGCGGAAGTCTCTTCGGCATTTCCTGTGGCATGACATCTTCAAATTCTAGTAGTTGCTCCTTGACGGGTGTAGGAAGTGGACCCGATGAGCGTTCTACCTCTTCAATGCATAGGGTAGCCAGAAATGTAGGTTCATGTCTCTTGACTCCCTTTTTTAGTTGCAAGGCCGAGATGTTCTCAACGGTCATCTTCATGGATATGCACGGAATAATACAGGGCGTGGCCCCGTTTACTCCCATCATCAGAAACATGTCCGCATATGGTACAGGCATAGTGTTGGTCTGCCTCAAGAATTCCAGTCCCATTATTAGCTCAAAGTCATCTATGATCACCACACGCAAGGTGAACATTCCTTCATAAGGCCCCATCTTCACCGGTACTTCTTTGGCTATTCCACCCACTGGCTGAGGAGGTGAGTTAATAGCCTTGACATGACCCCGACCCTTTCCCACAACTATCCCCAGACGCTCCACCTGAGTTGAGGACAAGTAGTTGTGAGTAAAACATGTATCTATCATCACCTGAATGGGTTTGCCATTTACCCTCAGTTCAACAAACATCAAGGTCCTCTCTTGCTTAGGAGGAGTCCCTTTATTTGTCTTCTTTTCTACCTTCTTGGCGATTGGGCGGGGGTATTTCTTCTTGCGTATACCAGCACTGGTTCCCGCTAATGCCTCAGAAATAGAACCCTCAATAACATTTTAAAGGCACCAACTGGTTCGGTCTGTTCATCATCATCTACCTCATCGTCTGTCCCATCATCATAAGCTTGATGGGCATTCATCTGTGCATACGGGCACTCATTATTCCAATGTGGCCCGCCGCAATGACGATACCCTGAGTGTGGCTTTCTCCCCCGATCATTTCTTTTTGACGCAACACTGTTGCTGCCTGAGGAGGGAGCCTTAGATTTGCCTGCACTCCGGTCTCCCCCACTTCTGTTAGGGCCACCATTGGTAGGCTGGCCTCCTTTGTAACCCGCTCGAACAAGCGGTTGCGTCCTATCCTTCAAATTTTCCATTTGGTAGTCCCTAATGCATTCCGCTGCTTGGATTGCCTTGGAGAGAGTATCTAGCCGTTGTCTTTGCAGCCCCATGCGGGCATAAGGTTTCAACCCTTACAGGAATGTGAAGATCTTTTCCTTGTCCCCCATGTCGCGGATGTTCAACATGAGTGCAGAGAATTCTCGCACGTAGTCCTGCACTGATTTGGTCTGGCAGAGCTCCCGTAGTTTCCTCCTTGCATTGTACTCAACATTTTCGGGGAAGAACTGTAGGCGTATGCTGCCTTCAGTTCCGCCCATGTTTCCAGAGCATCTTCACTGGCCTGATGGCTTCATACTTCACTCGCAACCAGAGCTTAGCATCACCCTGAAGATACATGGCAACAATTGCTACCTTCTTGTCTTCTTCCAGGCCTCCCACGGCATCGAAATACTGCTCGATGTCGAAGATGAAATTTTCCACTTCTTTAGCATTCCTATCCCCACTGTATGGCTTTGGCTCCGAATTTTTTAGCTTCTGTGCCAAGGGGGCGGGGTTCACAGCACCCCCGATTTGATTTCCACCGCCTCGAAGCAAGCCTTGTAGAGCAGCATTGACAACGTTGAGCTGGCCTGTCAAGTTGTCGATAGTTTGCTGCATGGAAGTCATCTTGTCCGCCTCTTGTGCCCTGTGGGCTAAATTCTCGGCGCGCTCCTGTTGGAGGCCCTCGAATTTATCAAATATTTTGGCTGCCTCAGTAGCTGCCGTTTTCCGGTCTCCTTTAGAGTCGCGACTCATGTTTCCAATGTCAACTTCGGCCTGGGCCATTCTGCGGTCCAGGTCGTCCAACCTTTGCAGTAGGTTGGTTTTCAGTTCCGGCACCGTATCCACAATAGGTCGTAGTACGTCAGCCATCTCCTCAAGGGCCGCAATGCGGTCCCCATGATTCACCATGGTCATAAAAGGTGGTAATGCCAATGCATTCCCTCGTCCGATGTCGAGCCTAGGCTCTGATACCAATTGTTTCTTGACGCCTTCCTGAGATTCTTTGTAAGAGCGACGTAAGGATAAGCAACCTATGTCAGGGTGGTTGCTGTCCGCCGAGTGAGGTCCCCTCCACACGCTAGACGAGATTGTTAGTGCCATGCGGGAAAACCAATGCCAATAATTGAGAGAACAATAATGAGAATTGAATAAAAGCTTGATTGCATTAATGAAAGCTATTACAAAAAGAAGGCAACGCGGTGTCGAGGGGTAGAGAAACCAATACAGAGAATTGATTGCTAGAAAGCTTTTGATTACTTGATACCCCCTAATAATGCTTAAAAAAAATAAACCAAAGTTACATGAGTAGACCAAACTACGCTAGAGAAACATAATAAAAGTACATGGAATAAAACTACTCTATATTTACAAGGAAAAGGACTTAGTTTTTCTACAAAGGTAGAACTAGATCCGTTGGCAGCAACTTTGTCTCAGGCATCACGATCTGCGCGCGCGACATTGTCTGCACGCGCAACGCTGTTGGCAGCTGCTTGCGGCTGGGCGCTAGCGAGGGAAATCGGTGGGGCGACAGAGGCACATGCGCGCTTGTCACTTGGCGCGACCAAGACCATGGGGCCGTCTGTGGCGCTAGGCGTTGGGAGGCTTGCTAGGAAGCCACGGGACGCGTCCAAGGGGTCATGGGGCATGGCTAGAAAGCCGCCCATGACAGTAATAGTGTTGTCTAACAGAGAAGTTGTACATGTTACTAAAATCTAATTCGTTCAGTCCAAAGGCCTTTTCATCTTAAACATGTGTTGTAGTTAAAATGGTTAATTTCACGAATGATTATTCAATTTTTACTTTATTGCATTATATTTATCGTAACGAAAAAGTTATTTAACTATACCTAATATCACAAACATCACTAAGTAATTTTTATGTAACAAAAAAACTGTTTTACCAAAAACCTGATAAATCTTTCTTTTAAAAGATTTAAGGATTGAAATGAAAAGTTAATCCTAGTTAAGCTTAATAACAATTAGATATGTGAATTTGGTGATGAATAGAATGAACCCGAAGCAAAGATACGGATGATGATTGATAATGAATACACAATTGTGTATGCAGATTAAATGCATGCAATGACAATAAATGTAATATTAAATGATATCTCGCCCCGTGGAAAGAGTCAACTAACTCTTTGTCAGCAATGCATATGATAGGAAGTAGACCTGGCAAGATGGTTAAAAATAATAGTTATCCACCCAACCCAACCCACTAAAAATGGGTTGGATAACTGACTTTTTACAACCGGATCGAATATGGATAATTGCCCATATTATCCATTAGAAAATGAGTAACCAAATGGGTAACCAATGGGTAAAATGTGGATAATAAAATTATTGAAAAATTATTTCAGTAATGTTCTTCTGTTGCAAGGGGCAGCAAATCCATATTAGAGCTTGAGGCTAATATGAAGTCATGAATGGATAATATGGTTACTCATTTTATCCGTCGGTTAACCCGTTTATTACCCGTGTTAAATATGGTCGGGTCGGATAATTTATCCATTTTTTCCATTACCCGTTTTGACCCGAACCATATCAGACCCGACCCACCCGTTTGCCACGCCTAATAGGAAGTATGAGTGGAAAACAAGGTTCTTGGATCTTGTATATGAAAAGGTATATTTGAACTTGAGAATCAATAGAAAAGACAAGTGTTGTACATTCTTCAATAGGCAATGTTACAAAGTGTTCTTTCAAAAGGTTTCAGATGTTTTTTTTTTCTCTTTTTCTTTTCCTATATATAGGGGACATTATTTCGAAACAGTAAAAAGTACAAGGGAGAGAATAATCCTAACCTAAAATCATCCTACTATTATTGTCCATTCCTCTATTCGACCCAACGTCGACCTCTTTCGAGAAAGGTCCTTCGTCCCCAAATGTTGACCGACTTTCTGCGACCACAACCAACGAAGCCATTAAATTTGGTTCAAATTTTGACCAATTCAAAAACCATTCAAATTTAGCTAAGTATCACAAAAAAATCAATATGAGGAACAATGAGACTTTTCTATAATATTTTTACAATTGAGATACTTTTGTTATAAAAAATAGTTTAGTATCTTTCCTGATACTTAGATAAAAAACGAATCTTTTGTTATACAAAATAATATAAAAACATTGCTATGATAAAGTAAAGTTGAGTAACTAGTAATTACACCTAATTACTTGTTGGGTAGGGGTCGTTTGGTATGAGGTATAAGAAGGTATAAGGGTGGTATAAAATTTAATACCACCTTAATACCCTGTTTGGTTAGCAAACCAGGTATAAGTTATCCTGGAGTTAATTTTAACACTGGGATAACTTATACCTTATAGAAGATGGGGTAATTAGCACCGGTATAACTTATACCTTCTTCTTAGAAATTATGCAATTGTCATTCTTAATACAACATACCAAACAATGAATAAACAACAATCCCAGCATAACTAATCCCAGCATAACTTATCCCAATATAACTTATACCGGCATAACTTATACCGGTATAA
The DNA here is from genome assembly GCA_005239495.1 of Nicotiana undulata. Classification (NCBI taxonomy): domain Eukaryota; kingdom Viridiplantae; phylum Streptophyta; class Magnoliopsida; order Solanales; family Solanaceae; genus Nicotiana; species Nicotiana undulata. Next base: position 14,608 of record ML246517.1, read on the forward strand.
ATCGTATTCCAACCAAACGACCCCTAAGTACTTGGGATTTCTAACAAAGATTAATGAACCCGTTCTAAGTCAGAATATAGACCTTTAGATTTCTGAGTTGAGGTAGTGGGTTCCGAAATGTATATCCGACTCTATCTATTGTAGACGGTCAGAGGGCCTGCCCTTCTTATGACTAATCGAGGTTGGATCATGATAGTCTATGGACTCATGTTATATCGAGTCTCAATAATAAGTTGATTGATGAACCCTTAATTCGGGGACCGGTCAAGGACGAAGATCAGTCAAGATTTGAGAACGAGCGGAACAGAGATCGAGTGAGAGCAAAAGGGGTTTACCTAGTCAAGTACGGGTAAGCCGAAACATCCGTGATCGGGCGAGGATCACGACACGTATCAAGACAAGACCAGTTAATTAGCCAATCACGGGATTTGTTATTGTATTTCGAATTGTACCATAAGTAGAACTCCTCTAATATATAAAGGAGGATCTAATCATTTGTAAAGGCATCATATTCACGCAATACAAAGCAATATACAACTTTTTTCTCTTAAGCTTTCAACACTCTGTTGCTCTGTTCATATTTCCCAGTAGAATACTCGTTTGGTTCGAGGGCGACCTAGCTCGAGTGTAAACGCTGCACATCTCTTTTGGTTTGCTTTATTTTTATTTATAGTCAATTTCTAATATCAATTTATACATTTTTTCAGTTTGTGCCATGTGAAATCACGTATCCTTAAAACCACCTATAAATTCAATTGTTATCTGTTTTAGGGTAAACATTTTGGCGCGCACCGTGGGGCTAAGGATATTAGTGATTTTCTGGTACTAACTTTCGTAACACACACTATTTTATACTTGTTCTTGTGAGTATCTTTGATTCCAGGATCACCATGTCGAACTTTCAAGCAGCGCCCAAACACATTGACAATGGCCTTGGTTTCCACGGCGAGAACGACAACATAGCCGCCCCTGGAAAAGAAGTACCTCAAGTTGACCTCGATGGAGTCTCGACTGTAGACCCAATCGACATTAGTTCCCAAATTGCCACTAATGTAAATCTGGCCGTCGACCCCGAGAATAGCGTTTGCAGAGACGTTCGATCAGCCGGTCAGAACGCACAGGGCGACGAGGAAGGCGGGATCAGCCTTCGAGTGATATTAGAAATGTTTCAAGCTGAACAAGCTGCAATAGCACATCTCCAGAATCAGAACCATGCATCGAGCATGATCGAGCCTGAGCCATCGCATGAAGTTGTTCATAGTGCCGAATCAGTGCCAAGAAGATCAAATGGAAATGAATCAGGGACCGACCCTACTATCATGAAGATGCTCGAGGAGCTGACAAAGCAAGTTGATCGGGGGAGAAGAAGATTGAGGCAAATGACAAGAATGTGGAAACCTATAACTCCACGGCTGATCAAATACCGGGGCACCATCGATTTTGTAGGGGTTGGATTCAAAGAAGTTCGTGCAAAATCCCTTCCCCCCAAGCGTGGATCCTAAACCAATTACCAAGAAGTTCTGCATGCCAAAAATTCCTAAGTATAATGGAACGATTAAACCCAAAGAGCATGTCACTTTTTACACATGCGCAATTAAGGGGGAACGATCTGGAGGACGATGATATCGAGTCCGTATTGTTGAAGAAATTCGGGGAGACCCTATCAAAGGGAGCAATGATATGGTACCAAAATTTGCCACCCAACTCCATTGATTCTTTTTCCATGCTCGCAGATTCCTTCGTTAAAGCACACGCCAGAGCCAAAAAGGTCGAGACTAGGAAGTCATACCTCCTCAAGGTAAAGCATAAAGATAACGAGATGCTCAGAGAGTTTGTGTCTCGGTTCCAGATGAAACACATGGATATACCTCCAGTTGCCGATGATTGGGTCGTCCAGGCCTAAACTGAAGTATTAAACGTACGAAGCTCGGTGACCTCACAACAATTAAAGCAGAACTTGATCGAATACCCAGCTGTGACCTGGGCCGATGTGCATAATCGGTATCAGTTGGAGATTAGGGTCGAAGACGATCAGTTGGGAAATACTTTTGGGTCCGTTTATCCTATCAAGCTCGTTGATAGAGTGAAAAGAGATATTGACCGGGAACCACAGTCAAACAGGGATCGTTACCAGCCATACCATGGATATAAGAGAAATAACGGGCCTGGACGCAACCCCATTCGATGTGATAGGAGAAATGATCGAGGTATGAGCTCTCGAGGGCACATGAGCAAAAGTGGTTTTGACAGGAATGTCTAGCCCAAAGAGGCACTACGACTGTCAGAATATAACTTCAATGTTGATGCATCAGCTATCGTATCAGCCATCGGGCGCATCAAAGACACTAGGTGGCCTCGACCTCTGTAGAACGATCTAGCCCAGAGAAATCCTAATCAAATGTGCAAGTATAATGGTACCCATGGTCATAGGACAGAAGATTGCAGACAAGTGAGGGAGGAGGTAGCCCGGTTGTTCAACGAGGGGCATCTTCGAGAATTCTTAAGCGATCGGGCTAGGAACCACTTCAGGAACAGAGATTCAAACAGAGAGAATGAGCAAGATGAGACACAACATGTAATCCACATGATTGTTCTAGGGGTCGATATTCCTTAGGAACCTGTATTCAAGCGCACCAAGTTGTCAATCACAAGGGAAAAGCGAACTCGGGATTATATACCGGAAGGGACATTGTCTTTAAATGACGAGGATGCAAGGGAATCTTACAACCCCATAATGACGCACTGGTAATATTTGTTATTATGAATAAAACTCAAGTTAAACGTGTTTCGATTGATCCAGGCAGCTCAGCCAACATCATTCGATCAAGGGTCGTAGAACAGCTCGGCCTACAGGATCAAGTTATGCCCGCAACCCGAGTACTTAACGGCTTCAACATGGCATGTGAAGCCACCAGGCGAAATAACTTTGCCACTGAACATGGCCGGGACCATCCAAGAAATGAAGTTCCATGTGATTGAGGGTGACATGACGCCTTGTTCGGAAGGTCATAGATCTATAACATGAGGGCAGTACCCTCGACCCTTCACCAGGTTCTGAAGTTCCCGACACCAGAGGCAGTCAAAACGGTTTCAGGGAGCAACCCTCCACCAAAGAAATGTTTGCAGTCGACGAAGTGATACCAATATCGGCAGTCTCATCAAAAGGATCATATTCAAAGGGAAAGTAGGAGGCCAAATAGCAACCACAGACACCAGCCTCAACCCAATCTAAGAAACAAGGGACTGAAGAGGATGATGACTATGGGGTCCCTCAGTCTTTCATAGTCCCCGATGATTCCGGTGCCACCAAGTCGACGTTCGAAGAGCTGGAACAAGTCACACTAACCGAACATCAGCCTGAATGAAAAGTATACCTGGGAACGGGGCTACCCCCGAGATCAGGGGAAAAATTATTCAATTTCTTAAAGCTAACATGAATTCCTTTGCTTTGTCCCATCTCTATATGTCAGGTATCCCACCGGAAACCGCCACTCACAAACTAAGTCTTGATCCAAAGTTCCATCCGGTGAAGCAAAAAAGAAGACCTTGTCTGAAGTCAAGCATGCCTTCGAGACGAGGTAACCAAACTTCTTAAAATAGGATCCATTCGGGAAGTAAAGTATCCCGAATGGTTAGCGAACGTAGTAGTAGTCCCTAAGAAGGGAAATAAACTTAGAATGTGTGTAGATTACAAAGACCTGAATAAAGCATGTCCCAAGGATTCTTTTCCTTTGCCTAATATCGATCGTATGATCGATGCCACGACCGTCCACGAGATCCTCAGTTTTCTCGATGCCTATTTTGGGTAAAACCAAATACATATAAACCCAGAAGATAAGGAAAAGACATCGTTTATCACTAAGTACGACACCTACTGTTATAATGTAATGCCATTCAGACTAAAAAATGCTGGTGCAACTTACCAACGCCTAGTAAACCGGATGTTCGAAGAACAAATAGGAAAATTGATGGAGGTTTATATAGATGAAATGTTAGTTAAGTCCCTATGAGTAGAGGACTATTTAAAGCATTTGCAGAAAACTTTCGGTTTACTGAAAATGTACAACATTAAGCTCAACCTAGAAAAATGTGCATTCGGGGTTGGCTTAGGCAAGTTTCTCGTCTTCATGGTATCCAATCGAGAAATTGAGATCAACTCTGATAAAATCAAAGCTATCAAGGATATCACAGTAGTAGACAACGTAAAGGCCGTGCAGAGGTTAACGGGGCGCATAGCCGCCCTATGGCGATTCATCTCGAGGTCCTCAGATAAGAGTCACGGTTCTTCTCGTTACTAAAAAATAAGAATAACTTCACGTGAACTCTGGAATGCCAATAGGCCTTGGAGGAGCTAAAGCGGTACTTATCGAGCCCACCACTACTTCACACGCCAAAAGTGACCGAGTATCTTTACCTGTATTTAGCGGTATCGGAGATAACGGTAAGTGGAGTATTGGTCGGAGAAGAGCAAGGTACGCAAATCCCTATATATTATGTTAGTCGGACCTTAGGCGAGACCGAAACCTAGTATCCCCACCTAGAAAAGTTGGTGCTCGCTTTGATAAGAGCCTTTAGGAAACTAAAACCATACCTTCAGTGTCATCCCATATGTGTTGTAACAACCTATCCGCTTCAAATACTTTGCATAAGCCTGAACTGTCTGGTCGGTTGGCCAAATGGGCTATAGAAATTAGTGGGTACGATATTGAATATCGACCCCGAACGACCATCAAGTCTAAAATCTTCGCGAACTTCGTGGTTGACTTCACGTTGGTCCTCGTACCTGAGGTTGAAAGAGAACTGTTAGTAAAATAGGGTACGTCCTCGGGAATATGGACCCTCTTTACGGACGATGCTTCGAACACAAAAGGGTCCGGACTAGGCAATCGCACTAAAACCACCCACATGTAACGTAGTTAGACAATCTACCATAACTACAAAATTGACTAACAATGAAGCTGAATATGATGCCATGATTACAGGTCTCGAATTAGCTAAAGTCTAGGGAGCGGAGTCATCAAGGCCTAGTGGGATTCCTTCCTCGTAGTAAACCAAGTGAACGAGACCTTTGAAGCCCGAGAAGACCGAATGCATAGATACTTGGATAAGCCACATGTAACTCTACACCGATTCAAAGAATGGACCTTGCAACATGTACCCCAAGATCAGAACAGTGAGGTCGATTCCCTCACAAACCGAGGTTTATCGGTCAAAGACAACGAAGTCAACTCAGGGGATGCCGTACAACTCATGAGATCGGTGATTGAAGAAGGTCATGGCGAGATAAAATCCACAAGTTTGACCTGGGATTGGAGAAAACAATACGTAGAGTATTTAAAGAACGGGAAGCTCCCATCAGATCCAAAAGAGTCGAGAGCTCTATGCAAAAAGGCAACACGATTCACCTTGTCCGAAGAAGGAACATTGTTCAGAAGGATGTTTGATGGTCCATTAGCAATATGTCTGGGGCCGGGAGATACCGAATACGTTCTAGGGGAGATCCACGAGGGCACTTGAAGAAATCATTCTGGTGCCGAATCATTGGTCCACAAAGTAATCAGAGCCGGATACTACTGAATCGACATGGAGAAAGATGCAAATGAGTTCGTTTGAAAATGCGACAAATGCCAAAGGCATGCACCAATGATTCATCAACCCAGGGAACTGCTCCATTCGGTCTTGTCCCCATGGCCGTTCATGAAATAGGGAATGGACATCGTCGGCCCTCTTCCATCGGCCCCAGGTAAAGCCCAGTTTATTTTATTTATGACTGATTATTTATCTAAGTGGGTTGAAGTACAGGCTTTCGAGAAAGTCAGGGAAAAGGAGGTCATAGACTATATTTGGGACCACATCATATGTCGATTCGGGATGCCCTCCGAGATTGTGTGCGATAATGGAAAGCAGTTCATCGACAACAAGGTGACTAAATTTCTCGAGGATCACAAGATCAAAAGGATCCTATCAACACCTTATTATCCCAGCGGGAATGGACAAGCCATATCGACCAACAACCATCATCCAAAATCATCAAAAGAGACTGGCTGACGCCAAAGGGAAATGGAGGGAAATCTTACTCGAGGTTCTATGGGCATACCGCACAATATTGAAATCTAGTACCGAAGCTACCCCATTCTCATTAGTTTATGGCGCCGAAGCTCCAATTCCGGTTGAGGACGGAGAACCTAGCATTAGGTTTCGATATACAACAGAAGAGTCAAATAACGAGGCCCTAAATATGGGCCTAGAATTGTTGGATGAAAAATGCGAAGCCGCCCTCATCCGATTGGCCGCCTAAAAATAGCGGATCGAAAGATACTATAATCGAAGAGCCAATCTTCGACATTTTAACGTCAGGGACTTGGTGCTAAGGAAAGTCACCCTCAACACCCGAAATACGAATGAAGGAAAATTGGGTATGAACTGGGAAGAACCATACAGATTCTCGAAGTCACCGGAAAAGGATCCTACAAGCTCGGAGTGATGAATGGGGAATAACTATGGAGCAATTGGAACATATCTCACATAAAATGATATTACTGCTAAGGTACATCCCTTTTCTATTTCCTTTTGTTTTAAAATAACACTTGCAGGTGGTCAACAAGAAACAACGATGAATTTATCGATGTGAAGTCTTTAGGTCTGAAAGAACGCGTTGCACTCTTTTTTCCTTAGACCGGTTTTGTCCCAAATGGGTTTTCCGGCGAGGTTTCTAATGAGGCAACAATGGATCGTGCTAACTTAGAATCAAAGGCCGATTACACATCGGTATCAAAAACCGTTTTTATAGTATCTGAGATTTCTCTACAGTCAACCTCGAATACTGGGGGTGGGGGGTCTATTACCCTCGGATATCGAATTGTTATAGCAAGTAAAGTATTTCGAAATGGAAGGGTCTCTACAGGTAGGATGTATTGTAAGGGCCAAACGGTCAAAACAAACTGTGCCCACATAGATTGCTCGAGCTCTGACATAAAACATGTACGCATGTATGACTATTTTTGACAAGAATAAAGAGAAGTACTTTCCTTGCAACTATCTTATATCTTGGAAATGTTTTCACTTTACAATCTCGCACTTTCGATCTTTTAAGATAATGGGCTCAAGCGCTGATTATAATAAAAGTTCGGATGAACACCTCCTCACTCGGGGACCGTCGTCTAAAAACTAACGTAAAAATAGACCGAGTTATCAAAACATCGGGGACTGTTATGTTAAGAAAGCTCACTGGGCTACACCGGAAGTAAAAGGCTACGACCAATTTAACACGGTTCAGAGACGTCCGAAATCCGTAACAAAAATAGGTCTTCGAAAAATAAAAAAATTCTTTTACTACCGATTCTAAAGGATACGCTCGGCAGAATCTTAAACTTAAGATATTTTCGGGAGAAAACTTTGGTAACTTTGAACCAGAATAACACCTTAACCTAGAAAGGCAATATAGGCAAGGTTTTATTCGAACCCCGATAACGCCTTAACCAAGCTTTATAAATACGAATGATAAAATATTTTTGATTTGAAAAGGGTAGAAAGCCTTACATATATAAACAATCTTTTTACAAAGGCCAGATTGGCCAAATAAAAAATTTACAATGGCCAAAATGACCTCGAAAAGGACACAAAAGAAAGAAAAAATACAAAGGCCTAAGGGCTACTTTTACTTTGAGTTCGAGAGATCATTCTCACTCGACCAGAAAGCCTAAGGACTAAATTATTTCGAGTTCAAACACTCGCTCAAGGATTAACGATCAAAAACGGTCGAGGGCAGTACTTCCTATCGGCCCTTTACCATCTCAACCTTGAACCTTTGAATACAACTTCATAATTTTATGCTGAGGCGCTATGACTTTTGTATAAATCAATGAAAAAAAAATAGACTCAAAAGTCATGGAAGGGATTATATATTCATAAAAATCTTTTACAAGGGCAAAATGGCCCGATAAAAGTTCTTTACAAAGGCCGAAGCGGCCTCAACAAAAATACAAAAACTATTCGAAAATCTAAGTGGCTTGGTCATCTCCGGAAGTGGAATATCTGCCCTCGGGGTCTTCTCCGCTTTCAGATTCGCTTTAGCTTTTAGATTCATCATCATCATCGGGATAAGATAATTTCTTAGCTTCAACTTCGAGCTACTTAGCATTCTCGATCTCGGTTGTAAGGTCAAAGCCTCGAGCATGGATTTCCTCAAGAGTCTCCCTTCGAGATTGACATTTGGCATGCTCGGCAACCCCCTTTGCTTGAAACTGAGCGACCTTGGAAACATTATTTTCTTGAATCTAAGCGGCTTCAGCATCATCCCGGTAAGTAGCCACCACTGCATCACTATCAGCCTTGGTTGCCTTAACCTCCAATTTGCCCGCTTCAAGCTCCGTGACCAATTTCTCTTCGAACAGTAACTGCTGAATTCAACAAGGAGTGGAGCTCTTCGATTTTCTTGGTCTACACCAAGATTTCCTCTTTCATATTTCAGAGATAGTTTTCAGCCGAGGTCAGCTGGGCCTGGGCAGTCTCATTTTCTGAGGCGTTCTTCTTCCATTCTTCGGCCTCAATTTTTACTGCATCTACTTCTTCACGGAGTTTTCCATTCACGTCAAGCTTTTGTGGACCTGCGGGTTTGAATCATTAGCCACCACAATCGAGTCACCATCACTAACTTCAAAGATTCTTCTTACCTGCTAGTCCAGTTCGGCGTGTTCTTTCTGAGCCATTTTTAGCTCAGCCCAGAAGCCTTTAGCTTCCCTTTCTCTTTGCTCATTGAGAAGCTTCAGGGCATCTTTTTCCTCAATAAGCCCTCGTACCTCAGCCTCATACTGGCTCAACTCCCCTCGGAATCGGATAAAGGATTCGTGATGAAGCACCGAAGCCTACAAGCACAAGAAATGGGGTATATAAAAACAAAGCACAAGTACAAAGAACTAACATCGTTAAGAAAATATGGGGTTACCCAATTTAGCGCCTGCTGAGCTTCGTTGAAAAGGGAGGGTGCTTCTACCTCATCCATTTTAGCTTGGTCTTCTTTGCTTACCAAGCACTGAAAATAGCTAGCCACCCTTACCAGGGCTGAAAGGATCCGAGCATCCTTTGGAATCGAAATGGCGACCGATCGCTTTCGGTCAGGGTCTATGCTTGGGGCTGGGAATTGGTCAATCAACTTAGGGCACGAGGAAATTGCACTCGTTCCTGAACTCTTCCTCGGCACCTCTAAGTCACCTGAGCCGGAGACATCCTCTACCCCGACAAAATAACCACGAAAAGGGTCTTCCGCTCCATGAACCCCTTCACCATGGCAAGTCTCGACCGCCTGAGCTTCCTTGATCATAGACTTAGTGAACGAAGGAAGCGAGGGGGATTATCTGACATCTATCACCCCAAGTAAATCTTTTGGGAACCGCCTCATCTCAGGGGGCCTCGAGCATGGTTTCTACACCAACATCAACCGCCTCCTTGATAGCCTTCTCACCTCGAGGCGAAGCGTCTTCAACTCTTTCTGGCTCTGGGAATTTTTTCGAGGCTTCCCTCCTGAGCTTTTCAAGTCGTGGCAGAGTAGTTTAGGCTCCCACTGGCTTGGGGATTCCTTGAGCGTCGTCACCAGCCCGCACGCGGGCCACCAACCCGATTTCTTCTTCTTCTTCTTCTTTGGAATTATCCCTTAGCCGACGAACTGAGTCCAAAGATAGGGGATCATGTTTCCCTTGGGTTTACGGGCTTGCTTCTTTTTGGGCTTCTTTTCATACGAATTTGTGGAACTCACAGCCCCTTTCCTCTTTCTTTCTTTTATTTTCTTCGGAATAAATGGTTGGGTAAGGATTTCTTCGTCACCAGACGAGGCCTCATTGCTACGTCCTTCCCAAAACCTACAAAAGATATATGAGTAATATCGGGGAGAAATTCAAACAATGGTTAAATCGTTGAGTCAGATAGGAAATTTTACCATGGTTGCGGGCCTCCCATCGGCCCTTCGACAAATCATGCCATGCACGCTCATCATGTGTCTTCTGTGACACTAGGCCCCTGACCTAGTTCTCGAGTTGGAGAACCGCACCTGGCATCCAGGCAACAACTGCATCTAAATACACTGATAAGAAAGGGAGAAAATCGAAGACAATAAACAAAAGTTAAGGACGAGGTTATACTTACGATTCATATTCCATTTCTCAGGAAATGGCGTACTCTCGGCCTTGATCAAGTGCGAGGTCTTCACTCGAACAAATCGGCACATCCAACTCCGGTCTTTATCCTCATCTATACTCGAGAAAGGTACCCTTGTGGCCCGTCGAGTAAGTTTTATTAGTCCCCCTCGATAGAGTCGGGGACTATACAAGTGTATGAGGTGGTCGAGGGGTGAAGGGACACCCGTCGATTCTTCTCATAAAGAAGCGGCGTAATATCACTATCCTCCAGAAAGAGGGGTGAATCTGATCGAGGTTTACCTCGTACTTCTTGCAGAAATCGATGATAATCGGATCCAAGGGACCCAAAGTGAAAGGATAAGTGTAAACACTTAAGAACCCTTCCACGTGGGTGGTGATTGATTCTTTGGGAGCAAGCACCACCACCTGTTTATTATACCAATTGCAATCTTTTTTAACCTAACAGAGGAGGTTATGGGGGATCGAACATATATACCTCGATACCAGCTCACATCGACCCGGTATCGAGGAAGTTTGTTCAACCTTAAATTCGGAATCGATGACACACCCTCCGGAAAGAACTCTTCAGGGTGTGGCTCCACTGTCGGTTCCTTGCCGGTCGGCCGTGACGATGAAACAGTCTCCTTTTGTGGAACGGTTTTTGAAGTCTTAGCCATTTTTACTTTTATGAATGAATAAGAATGGAAACTGAGAAAAAGCACTTGGTATTTTGTGGCGAGACAGGCGAAGAAACACCAAGATCTGAAAGAGCAAAGTTCTGAGGAATGCGTAGGATCAGAAGATACGAGTGAGGAAATTTTGAAAATAAAGTTTGGGCAAAGGAAGAAAGATTTACTTATAGGTTTAAGATGACGGTTCAAAACCGGTAGTGGCCGACAACGACTGACAGGTATCTAATGCCTAGGTGCCCGAACTGACGGGATGTTTCAGTGTCCACTTGTTGCTGACGACATGATCAGGTTCATCACTTACGTCATGTCCCGTCGAGATGGGATTGAAAAAGTTCATATCATTTCTCATCATCATATTTCTAAGAAACGAGGGAACTATTTGTATACGGTCAGAACGGGCATGCCCTTCTTATGACTAATCGAGGTTGGATCATGATAGGCTACGGTTAGGCCTCGTGTTATATAGAGCCTCAATACAAAGTTAGATTGCTGAACTCTTAATTCGGGGACCGGTCAAGGACGTAGATCAGCCAAGATCGAGACCGCGCAGAGCGAAGATCGAATGGGGTTTACCTAGTCATGTAACGGTAAGACAAAACATCCATGATCGGGCGAGGATCACAGTTGGAATCTCGGCACGTATGCCAGTTAATTAGCCAATCATGGGATTTGTTATCTTATTTAGAATTGTACCATAAGTAAAGGTCCTCTACTATATAAATGGGGGTCTAATCATTTGTAAATGCATCATATTCACACAATACAAAGCAATATACTACATATTTCTCTTAAGCTTTTAACCCTCTGTTGCTCTGTTCATATTTTCCAGTAGAATACTCTTTTGGTTCGAGGGCGACCTAGCTCGGGGGCCAAAGCTGCACATCTCATTTGGTTTGCTTTATTTTTATTTACAGTCAATTTCTAATATCAATGTTTACCTCGAAAATAGTGGTAACAATTAGATTTGATTTGTGATTTTAAAGATATGTGATTTATTTCAATACTAGTGAATAAATAAACAATATTAAGTGTAAGTAAGAAGAAATGATGAACCAAACCAGTGTTTTCATAGAAGTAGGGACCTCAAGCTCGATATTTTCAAGGGCCTCGAGGTGGTAAAGAATAAAATAGGTAAGAACAATAAAATAAAAGCAATAAAGCTGAAGAAATATTCTTGGAGCACAGTAAACGAGAAAAGTAGGATGAAATGTTCTATTGCAGTGAATGAGGTTATTTTTACAAATGATTGAGGTCCCCTTTATATAGGAGGGAAAAACCCTAATGTGGTACATTTCCAATTATGGTAAAGAATTCTATTGGTATAGATGTATAACAACCTAGTACGGACTTGTACTAACTTGTACAAATCTTATCCCACAATTCACGCCCTGATACACGTGTCCTTGAGAGATTCCCGCTCTTTCTTGAGTGTCAGCGAAATTATATTATCTTCAAAGTAGACAATGCTGGGTCTCCGATTTGCTTCCCGAGGTGCACACATCCCAACCAGACATGCTTCTTACTTCGAGTTTCCCGAGCTCGAGCTCGGGGTACAATCGAGGCTTCGAAGTTAGGCTCTCCGATTTCGACCGTATACAGATTATCCTCGCGTTTCTTAGAATGAAAAGATAAGAAACGTTTTGATTCTCAACCCTTCTATGCCACAATCATGATGTCAGTCACGTGAGGTCAGCGGTTGGCGTGCCTGAAAGGTCGTGCAAAGGTCATGTCTGCACAGTTTTTGAGAAACCATTAATGGATAACGACTATTGGCCGTCCGTTTAGCTTCTCCAATACGCTTAAAAAACCTCTATAAATACTTCAATACTTCACCCTTCAAATTTTAACTTTCTACAACATCTTCAATTCTTCATAAACTCCTCTCTGCACTTACCTCATTCTTGTGCCCATTTCCTGACCAACTTCTTCTTCTCCTTCTGAATTTTCACAACAAAATTGGCAAAAACTTCTAATACAGTTTCACAAATGGATAAGGCCCCTTCGTCTTCATGCCCGTCTAAGAACAAAATGGTTGTTCCTCCTCGTATTGAGGAGTGTACCCCCGTCCCTTGTGATACGTCTTCTGATTTCAAGATCGACAAACCTGCCTCGATTCCGGGATTGTATGAACCTATGTCTCGGTATATTAGCTTTATAACTGGACTCGAACAAGTGAAGGTGGAATGCCGTTGGGGAGACGAAGTTCATGTGGAGATCCCTTCACCCGATGAAGATATCGCCACCTTCAAAGCATGGTACCTAAGTGTATATACATACCCATTCACCTTAGGTCCGGTAGATCCTTCTCTGCCCTTTCAATATCCAGTGGTTCTCGACTTCTATCGACAATACCAGGTGACGCTCGGCCAAATTTACCCTTCCTTCTAGAGGACCGTTCCCCTAATTAGGTTTTTTTCGAGCAAGGTCGAGAGGATGCCTTTTACCTTTGACCATCTGATCAGACTATACAACCATAGTCTTTATCGAGGTGGCCTGATAAAATTGGAACGTCGATCTTCGAAGTCCTTCTTCGCTAGAATTGATGAAGATAAAGATCGGGGGTGGATAGGCCGCTTTCTTCGAGTCAAGACCTCCGACCTGATTCCTGCTGAAAAGATGTCATTCCCCGAGGAATGGAATATGTAGTGTAAGTACATACTTATCTAGTGTGTTTCATTACTCAAATAATTTCTTTGAACTAGCTCCCCTTTGATGATGCAGCCATCGATTGGTATCCAGGCGCGGTTGCGGACCTCACGGGCTAGGTTCGGCAGCTGGCATCCACTTTCTCGTATGCCGAGCGTGTCTGGCGCGATTTGGCCAAAGGTCAATGGGAGGCCAAAAACCACGGTGAGTTCTTATTATTTGCATATTTAAATCCCTTAGTGAAATACTCCTTAGAAAAATACTTATCTTCGTGTTTGTGATGGCCTAGGATATGTTTTCAATGAGGCCGCCCCCGCACGATGAGGTAGAAACCCCGAAACCCACCAAAGATAAGAAAAGGAATAAGGGGTCGCCGGTGAATTCACCGAAGCCAAAGAAAACCAAAGTTCGAAGACTAAGGCCGATTCGGTGGCCTTTACTCCGGAAGCTGCCGAACGTCTTCATGCTGAGGACGAAGAGGATGATGACTATCCGTTAGTGATCAGGGGAAGAGGAAGCACCAATGCTTCAAAAGCTGTTGAACCGAAGGCTGCTGATGTGGTTCAATATCAAGATGAGGAAGTCTCCGAGGGGAGCTCGAGAAAAGTCCCTGAGCCGACTGGTGATAAGGACACGCCTTGTCCTGAAGGGCACTTGGTCGATGAGCTCAGAGGGCCCAATCCTGAGGCTTCTCGGAGGCGGGAGAAAGCCCCTATTGAGCCACTCAGGGTAATTGATGTGGATGACTCTCCTCCACCAGGACCGTCGTTTTCTTTGGGGCAAATATGGGATGCCTAAGACATGAAAACTCCTGATATGGGAGCATCCCATGGAGAGAATGATATCTTCTAAGAATGCCTTGCCGGGATTGAGGAGGGCCCCGGGCCTTGACGTCTCATTCATCTTGGAAGAGGAAGAGAAGCTTCGAAAGAAGGTACACTTTGTCTTAAAAATTATGCTTAGAATATGATTTATTCCTTTCAGACTTCCTTTCTTTGTGACAAGGTTGTGATGCTCCACTACCAAGAATTTTCCAAATCTTGGGCTGAGCTTGCCTGATGTGAAGACGAGCTCAGGAAGCTCATGTCAGAGTCGGACGAACTCAAGGCTCTCTATGTCAAAATAGAGGGGGAGCTCAACGATCTTCGAGCACATTCGGAGAAGGCTTCCAAAGAGCGGACTGAGTTTGTCGAACATGTAGTATAGCCTTTGTGGGCTTATTTTATGCTTACTTGTTCTGGCGTTTAATGCTTCAACTAGATTTTTGCAGCTTAAGCAGAAGGCCGATCTGGTGGAGAAACTTTGGGAGGAGCTTAAGACCAAAGAGGATGAAACCCTCGGGTGGAAGCAACATATGGATTGTCTAGCCTCCGAGAAGGATACTCTTCGGGAAAATCTGACCTCGGACGAACACCAACTTCAAAGTGCAAAAGAGGAGAGCCGTAAATATAAGAAGCTTCACACTAAGACGGTTGCTGAATTATCTAAGGTCATGTCTAAAGCCGATGCGTTCGTGTCTTCGTACCGAACCGATGCAGCTGCTGCTAATGCCCGAGCTAAGAAGGTATCTGGTGCAGTCGAGCTTAATATAACATGTGTCACCAATCACGTTCGGCTGGAAGCTCGAAGGCAAACTCTCGAGGAGGTGCATGAGAAAGGCTTTGACCTTTCTGCCAAAATCGAGAAGGTAAAAGCTTTGGAAGAAGAGGCAGCTGCATTGCTTTCCACCGATGAGGATTCGACTAGTGGCTCCGAGAGTGGGGAAGACGAGGCTGAAGTCCCCGAGGAGGAAGAGGTCCCCAAAGACCAGGCTACCGAAGAACAGCCTCTCGGAGATGTGGCTTCTGTGGATGCTGCCTCTGAGCAAGTGACCCCGGCAATAGATTAGGTCCTTTTTATTTTCTTTCTTTTGTGTAAGGTCTCCATGTGGGAGTTTCGTAAATGTATTTTTGGACCAACTTTTAGATATAAAGAACTCTTTGTTTCATCTTCGTTTTTTGTTAATTTCCGTCTTGTTTTCACTTGAGAAATGAAATTTGGTGTTGTTGACGATCAACTCGATTATTGTACTTAGAATATAATACCCTTAGGTTTTGCGTTCGATCGATGATAGGTTACCTCTGTAAGGTTTGATCCTCGAGCTGAGTTTTTAGATTGGTTCGACACTAGCTGGGGGTGAAAGGACTTTTGAGTCTGAGCTATGTAAGGTCTCGAGCACGGTATGCTTCGGCCTTTAAGCTCTTTAAATATTGGCCCTTAGGCTTCTTTTAGGTCGGCCCTTAGGCTCTTTTAGGTTGCCCCTTAGGCTCTTTAAGTTGGCCCTTAGGCTCTTTTAGGTCGGCCCTTAGGCTCTTTTAGGTTGGCTGTTGATATCCAATTTTTCCTATATATATTTTTAAAATGCATATATATTTTCAAAATAATGCATAAGCATCAATTAGTATTTTCCATAATTTTCTGTAATTTTAAAGGATTTTTAATTAATTTATTCAATCATTTTATTATCTAAATAATTACGAATTGCATCACAAATAATTTTATAATAATTTTATTGCTTAATTGTATCATTTATATTTATATTAAGCTTTAATTATTTTATGCATAATTACATTTACATTTTAGGTTATAATTGCAATAACTTTGCAATAGTAGCCCATGTATGCATAATTACTTTGTTTACACGAAAAATAATTTTTTATATTTTTAAAATATTAAATAATGATTTTAAATTATTTTCATATAAAACAAGCATTTTTATCATTTTTATTAATTATTTTTATAAATCATTTTATTAATTTAAGTGGGTATTTAAAATATAGCCCTTTTTATCGAGAATGGATCCCTTGAAATACATCTTTTAGAAGCCCATGCCTACTGGGAAGCTGGCCAAGTGGCAAATCTTGCTGAGTGAATTCGACATCATCTATGTAACTCAGAAGGCAGTCATAGGACAAGCATTGGCAGACCACCTTGCTGAAAATCCAGTGGGAGGAGAACATAACCCTTGAAAACGTATTTTCCTGATGAAGAGATATCATTCGTAGGAGAAGACATTGCTGAAGCCTACGATGGTCGGAGAATGTTTTCCGACGGAGCTGCGAACTTCAAAGGAGTCGGCATCGAAGCCGTCTTGGTATTAGAAACTGGTCAACATTATCCGGTGTCTGCAAAATTCACATTCCCCTACACTAACAACATGGCGGAATATGAAGCTTGCATATTTGGGCTCAACATGGTTGTTGATATGAACATTAAAGAATTACTGGTGATCGGTGATTCAGATTTGCTTGTGTACCAGGTACAAGTAGAGTGGCCTACCGAGAATTCCAAGATACTACCTTATCTGCATCATGTGCAAGAAATGAAGAAGAGGTTCACAAAGATAGAATTCCGGCATGTCCCTAGAATTCTGAATGAATTTGTAGATGCATTGGCTACCTTGTCATCAATGATACAACATCCTGACAAGAACTTCATCGATCCCATTCCAATAAGGATCCATAATCAGCCGGCATATTTTGCTCACATTGAAGAGGAAACGGATAAAAAACCTTGGTTCCACGACATCAAAGAGTATTTGGCAAAAGGAGAATACCCGGAGCATGCAAACCATACTCAGAAACGCACGCTTCAGAGGTTGTCCAATCACTTATTCCAGAGTGGAGGAACCCTATATAGAAGAACTCTTGATTTGGGACTGCTAAGGTGTGTTGACGCAAATGAGGCTTCTAAATTGCTCGTAGAGATACATGACGGAACCTGCGGCCCATAAATGAACGGCTTTGTTTTGGCCAAGAAGATACTCAGGGCTGGCTACTTTTGGATTACCATGTAAATAGATTGCATCTGGTATGTTCAGAAGTGCTACCAATGTCAGATATATGCAGACATGATACGAGTGCTGCCGAATGAGCTTAATGCAACAAGCTCACCTTGTCTCTTTGCTGCCTGGGGAATGGATGTCAGTGGTCCAATCGAGCCTACCGCCTCAAATGGGCACAGGTTCATTTTAGTGGCCATCGACTACTTCACTAAATGGGTGAAGTTGCATCTTACGAAGCTGTGACCAAGAAGGTCGTTGCGGATTTTGTTCGCGACCGAATTGTTTGTCGATTTGGGGTTCCAGAGTCCATCATCACTGACAATGCCGCCAATATCAATAGTGATCTGATGAAATCCATGTGTGAGACTTTAAAAATCAAGCACAAGAATTCTACAACATACAAGCCTCAAATGAATGGAGCCGTAGAAGCTGCCAACAAAAACATCAAGAAGATACTAAGGAAAATGGTAGAGAATCACAAAAAATGGCACGAAAAACTACCATTCGCCTTAATGGGATACCGTACCACAGTACGTACATCAACTGGGGCAACCCTTTATCTGTTGGTTTACGGTACCGAAGCTGTCATTCCCGTCGGGGTGGAAATTCCATCCTTGAGAATCATACAAGAAGACGAACTCAGCGACGCCGAATGGATAAGAAGCCTCTATGAGCAACTAGCCCTCATAGACGGAAAGAGGATGAATGCAGTATGTCACGGTCAGCTTTATTAGAACAGAATGTCCAGAGCCTTCGACAAAAGGGTCAAGCCAAGACAGTTCGCACCAGGGCAACTGGTGCTGAAAAAGATCTTTCCGCATCAAGATGAAGCCAAAGTGAAATTCTCTCCCAACTGGAAAGGTCCCTACATGGTTCACAGAGTACTAACAGGAGGAGCGCTCATACTCGCAGAGATGGACGGGGAAATTTGGCCAAAGCTGATCAACTCAGATGTAGTCAAAAGATACTATGTGTAAACCATTTATGCTTCTTCATATGATGTAAATTGAACTACGCTCGACTTGATTCCCATATAAGAGTGGATATGTAGGAAGCCCTGTGGATTCGGTCACAATTCAATAAAAATTTTATTTCCCCCACAATCAGAAACTGGGAAGAATTTTGAGGAGGACCCTCAAAATTCCATAGCAAGTTCAGCCAATCGCAGCGTATGGAGCGGTCAGAAAGGTCATCTAGTTAATTGGGGCAGAATTTTGAGGAGGACCCTCAAAATTCTACGGCAGAAGAAGTCGCAATGCCTCTGATTGTGTCACAGTTACTGGTTCATCTAACTAATTTCTAAACTATATACTGCTATGTCTTTTGAAAATTATGCACACATGCTTTTGAAAAAGAAACTTTGCATGAGCAAATGCTACCCTAATAGCATGAACAGGATCTTCAGACAAAGCAGAGCAAATCAAGAAAGCAAAGGCACGAACCAACCTCCCCAGACAAAACTCACAAATTTTTCATTGGATGCAAGGCTATATCATCATGACAAACACCGTCGCAACGACACAATTTCTATGCATAAAACACTTCGCCAGCTAAGAATACTACACTCATACTCTTCACTTTGCATGGGACTAAGCACTGTCCCGAATCTTGCTTGAGGCTAAGCCCTGCCTCCCTACTTGCATAAGGCTAAGCAGTGCCTTCTCTTTGCATGTAACTAAGCACTGTCCCGAATCTTGCATGAGGCTAAGCCCTGCCTCCCTATTTGCACAAGGCTAAGCACTTCCTTCTCTTAGCATGGGGCTAAGAACTATCCCGAATCTTGCATAAGGCTAAGAACTGCCTTCTCTTCGCATGGAACTAAGCACTGTCCCGAATCTTGCATGAGGCTAAGCCCTGCCTCCCTATTTGCACAAGGCTACGAACTGCCTTCTCTTTGCATGGGACTAAGCATTGTCCCGAATCTTGCATGAGGCTAAGCCCTGCCTCTCTACTTGCATAAGGCTAAGCACTGTCTTCTCTTTGCATGGGGGCTAAGCACTGTCTCGAATCTGCATGAGGCTAAGCCCTCCCTCCCTATTTGCATAAGGCCAAGCACTGCCTTCTCTTTGCATGGGACTAAGCACTGTCCCAAACTCTTGCATGGGACTAAGCATTGTCCCGAACCTTGAATGAGGCTAAGCCATGTCTCCCACTTGCATAAGGCTAAGCACTACCTTCTATTAGCATGGGACTAAGCACTGTCCCGAATCTCGCACGAGACTAAGCACTGTCTCTCTTGCATTGTTCTCCTCTCTCGGGCTAAACTCTTCCCTCAACCTCACACAAGACTATGCCCTGTCTTGTTGCTTCTAGCATCATGCCTCTACACCTCATAGGCTGAAATATAACCAACTTGTCCGAAGGCGTTAGTCGGAAGGCACCATCATCATAGAAAGAAGACACCATGCCATGGACTTAAGATCTCTCAAACTTGAACATCATTATTCAAAGGCATCATGGTTTGGAGGCACCATTCTCATGGACCGAGAACATCATTTCATGGCCTGCGAATTCCTTATCGCACAACTCATGGCCCGGGACGTCATCCTCAACCGTCCAAAGATAGGTTTCATGGTCTGGGGGAATTTGCATCATGTCTAACTTTACACAAATTTATACGTATATGCTTGCAGTACACCTTTTGATTTGTAGGAGACCCAGTGAGTAACTGTTATCCCAACACGATCAATCCCGCTCCAGTCCCTTCGAATTATTTTAAACCTGACCGGTCACCATAACCGTTTCACCTATTCGAAACCTTGTGTCCATCCAAGTGATGACTCCGTCAGTTTATTTCACCGGTGGATCCAAAACTACACGCGACTTGATTTCTGTAAAACCAGGGATATGTAAGCAGCTGAAAAACCTGAGTGCAACCTATATCTCTCAAATCACTCTATTCGGTCAAAATTGGCCATCATATCTTTATCCGACAACTCTTTCATCCTTCCCGGGTAAAGAGGGGCAGTTGTTGATACCCAATATTTCCCATATATATTTTTAAAATGCATATATATTTTCAAAATAATGCATAAGCATCAATTAGTATTTTTCATAATTTTCTATAATTTTAAAGGATTTTTAATTAATTTATTCCATCATTTTATTATATAAATAATTACGAATTGCATCACAAATGATTTTATAAATAATTTTATTGCTTAATTTTATCATTTATATTTATATTAAGCTTTAATTATTTTATGCATAATTACATTTACATCTTTAGGTTATAATTGCAATGACTTTGCAATATTAGCTCATGTATGCATATTTACTTTATTTACACGAAAAATGACTTTTTATATTTATACAATATTAAATAATTATTTTAAATAATTTTCATATACAAATAGCAATTTTATCATTTTTATTAATTATTTTTATAAATTAATTTATTAATTTTAAGTGGGTATTTAAAATATAGCCCCTTTAAATTAAATTTTCGGACCTACCCAATAGCCCAATAACCTACCCAGCCCAATTATCCTAACCCATAACCCTGACCCAACTACCCTACCCATCCATAACCCGCCCTAGCCAAAGATTAATCCTGGTCGTTGGTCTCAGAAGATCAACGGTCAGGGATCAACCTTCCCTTTTTAATTACACTAATCTTAAACCCTACCCTCATTTCCCCCCAACATGCTGCCTCTAAATCCTTTTTCTCCTCTCTTCTCTTTCTCACCCCCCTGTAACTCTAGCCCGCCGTCACAGATTCCCCCTCGATTCATGGGGTTTTTCTTCGATTTCATGCCTTATCCGGCCTCATCTCTCTACTGGTTGTATGATTTTCACGTTGCTTGATATGAATCTCAAAGAATCAAACCAAATATGCTTCTGAGTCTCTCTTTTCTCGGTTATTCCGTCTATGTTCATTCCGAAATGTGTAAGCACAAAGGTTTTTATATTTTTATGGTTCCAAATCTCTGGTTCAAACCATATCTGATTCGCCCCTGTCTATTTTCATGAACCTAGATATTTTGTGGTTGAATCCCTTTAGATCTCTTTAGATTTGAAGCGATTTTGTATTTATTTGGTACTTCTCCCCTAAAAGTTTCTGTTTCTACTATTATTATTAACCGATTTCATTTACCCTAAAAGCTAGGGTTTTGGTTCTAATGGATTTCTGCAAAAAAAAAAAAATATTTTTTTAAAAACATTTAAGTGTTTTCATCTCTAATTTTATTTACATTTTCCACTGATTTTCTTAATTTAATTAAGCTCAATTTATCTACCTTTGTAGTTCCTAGGGTTCCGATTATTTGGCTATTTATTCTACTGTTCTTGCTTGTTTACCTTAGCTCTGTCAGTTAAAGTGCTAATTGATTTATTTGCCTAAATTAGGGTTTGAATTTAGTACCCTATTTCCTTATTAAATTTTTACTTGTTCTTACTTTATTTGTATGACTGATTATCCGTGCTACTGGCTTAATTTTGTGTTAAGACTTGTAATTGATTTCTGGACTTATTTCTTACCTTATTTTATCTTATTCTTGTATGCTAATTGATTCCGTGTGAGATTTTCCTTAAATAAAGTGGTACTTACTTGATTCTTTCCTATTAATTGATTCATGATGACCTTAATTGATTGTTTAACTGATTTTTTCATACCTTATTTGTGTGCAATTGATTTTCATACCTTATTTGCTCTACTCTATCGTATGCTATTTAAACCCTTTCTTTGTTCTGATTTAAAAAAAAAAACTGACACACCTTACAACTTCTTTACTGAACAACTTTTACAACTTAAAAAACTCTCTGCTCTCAAAAGTCTAAAGATCTTTCTATTGTTCTGATTTCTGTACTGTGTGGCCGGCTAAAAGCCAAGGCTAGATTCTCTGAATTTAAATTGCCATTGCATTCCTGTTTACTTTCTTCTCAACTGGTATGCTTTAACTCCTATTATCCTATTTTGTTCTATGTGCTTATTTGGTTAGTTTATTTCATAATCTCAACATGCTTCTTTTTGCTATATGACTATGTGATTCCACTTAGTAATAATGCTAGACTATGTCATATCCAATAATATGGAACCCTGTCTAATTTAGTTGTATGTTCCCTATTATGAACATTGCTAGATACTGCAAGCATGTAATATGTGGTTAATTATGTCTGTTAGTTCAAGTGTCTTTGATTTGTGATTACTTCAAATACTGGTATGAGTATCTAGTCTGAACAAATACCAACATGCTTGAGCCATGTGCTGAACATGAATTCTGATTGTTTCTAGGTGCAGTTCTTTTTGCAGACATGTAATCAGAATTTGTTTCCTCTGAAAATTAGCTATTTTCTAAACTTGTCCCCTTACCCCCTATGTACTGGTTTTCAAACTTCTACTCTTAGTTATTTAGGCTCCTACCACCCCTAGTGTGAGCACTGTCTATGGTCCTTGAGACTCTTCCAAACTCTGAGACATTGGGGCTGGTCTTCCAACCTTTTATGAACTGTTTCTTTAAGTGTGGTCTTGGTGTGAGCATTTCCTGGTGTCCTTGAGGCCTTGGGAACTTTGACACACGAGGAAGCTAATTCTATGTGCCATGGATGGATCCTCCATTATGCTTCAGAGTTACTATGGTTGAAGGCCTGGTTCCCAGGTTTATATTGGGCCTATGAAGGCTCCCTATAGTGTAATGAATGTTGTTATGTAATTTATTCATTCTGTGCTGTAATAATCTCTGTAATAAACAGATCTGGGTCTTATTAGTAAAATCGGGGGGGGGGGGGGGGGTTTTTTTTTT